>CAUJNA010001277.1:79555-93787 GCA_963377175.1 Effrenium voratum | reverse complement strand
TCGCTCACTCACTCACTCAATCACTCACTCACTCACTCACTCACTCACTCACTCACTCACTCACTCACTCACTCACTCACTCACTCACTCACTCTTATTTCGAGACACTTCGCTGTAGGCAATGCAATCTCCAAAGCCGGGTTTGGCGGGGGCGAGTGAAGCCTCACCAATAAGCAGGTTTCCGCAAAAAACTTATGTTTTTCACGCTTTCCGAGGCCTTGCGCCCACGCGAAAGTGTCAACAACACAGTGTTTTGCTCATGTCTTGAGCGAAAACCATGCCCAAAACCGAGCTTAGATGGGGATCAGTATAGCCTCACTGTTAAGCAGGTTTCCACATTTTGCGCCTTTCCAGCCGTCAAAAACGTAGAAAAGCACAGTGTTTTCCAGTGTTTGCGCAAAACTGGGCCCAAGTTGGGGCCCATGCTCGGAGGGGGGGTACCCCCAAGAGCCGAATTGTGTTTCTGGAACCTGCCGGCCCACTGTGGGCTGATACATAAGGGGGAAAGAAACCCCTCGCCACGGGTGGGAGCTACACAAAGCCTCTTCGGCCCGCTTTGCAGGATTTACACGCTGTCGCGACACAGCCGGCCACCGGGCACCCCTTCCCGTTCTTTCATTTCCTTTCCCTCTAAGTCCTGAAATTTCATTTCCTTTCCCTCTAAGTGCTGAAAGTTCTCGGGATGATTTGAACTTTACTTCCTTTGCATGTCTTCCCTGACAGTTTCCTGGCATGTCCCTTCGCTTCCTTCCACTTCACTGCCGTTTCAGCTCCCTTCATTTGCTTGAAGACTCCTTTATTCGCATTCCTTTCCCTTTTCGTTCCCGCTGTCCGGTTCTTCACGTTCTGCCCTTGCATTTTCCTGCATCTCGGTTTCTCTCCAGTGCCCTCTTGATTTTCCTGCAATTCCTGTGACTTTCATTTCGTTCACTTTCAGTCACTCCTGTTTCCTTGTATTTCCCCTTCAGCCCCTTGTTTCGCATCGCCAGCATGCATAGCATCATCCGCATCATCCGGGATGATGCTGGCAATGCTGGGGGTGTTGTCCAGTATTAGGCACCCCCTAACAATACTCGTTTTTGGACTCGTTTTTGGCCGCTGCGGGGAGATGCTACAAAAATCCTCGGAAATCGCCTAAACCAATCCGCGAATCCTTCGCCCCTTTTCAGGGCAGGACAAAACGTATGCGCATGGTCCGCGCATGGTCCGCGCATGGTCCGCGCATGGTCGGCGGCATGGGGCGCACAGCCTTATACTTGAAGGTAAGCCCTACCGGGCTTTGGCCTGCGGCCCGATCACGTCCGGTGGCCGGATTTAAGGGCTGCCGCCCAGTGCCGCCGAAGAGAATGTGAAGCGTGACCCATAACCAAGCTTACGGGTCGCGCCTTAGACCTGGTCGTCCAGAATGCTCGTGCAGCGGATATTGATGATACGTTGGAAGACGAGCATCATGACGCATCCTGAGCATCACCAGTTGTCATGATAAGCATGTCCACACATCTTTTGCTTAGCATGTCCACGCGTTTTTTGCATCTCGAATCGGAGCAACTTCGCGGCAGTTTAGCATCCCCAACAGCTCCCGAGCCCTTACCATCCCCAGCATTATTGCCAATTTTTTGCACCAGCAATACTCAGTTCCAAGGTGACCAGGCAAGACCTGTAGGATGGGAATGCTACCGATAAGCCAAATCAACATGGTGCACGTCAGACTTGGAATTGGCCGTGCGACGAATGGCTGCTTCCGGCTGGAGCAAACGCAGCGTCCTTAAAGCCATCAACCAAGGCATCCCTGTGGAACAGAAACACCCATGTGGAACAGAAACCTAGATTTGTGCCATTGGAGGGGCAACAGCTGAGGTAGTTAGAGGTCCCTCACCACATTTGATGCTCGATCCAAACATTCACACTTGTCTTCATGTATTCTTCGGACTTTCTTCATACTTTATGTTATGCTAAGCAGAAGATGTGTGGACATGCTTATTATGATGACTCCTGGTGATGCTCAGGATGCGTCATGATGCTAATCTTCCGATTTATCATCAATATCCGCTGCACGAGCATTCTGGAAGACCAGGTCTAAGGCGCGACCCGTGAGCTTGGTTACGGGTCACGCTTCACGTTCACACTTGTCTTCCTATACTCTTCTGACTTTCTTCATACTTTATGTTTTCTCTTCTCTTTTTTATTGTATTTTCTTTGCGCGTGTGTCTAGCGCTTTGCCTTTCCTACGGCTTGGCCCTACAGCGGCCGCCTCGATGGCACCCTGTAGCTGAGGATGCGTCGTGATGATTATCATGCGACCTGAGATGCAAAAGATGCTGAGGAGGTTGGACCTCAGAACGCGCGGTCAGAACGCGCGGACAGGCTTTATCATCATGACTACTGGTGATGCTGAGGATGCGTCATGATGATTGTCATGCGACTTGACATGCAAAAGACGCGTGTAACCGTCCAGCAATCTTCATGATAATCATGTCCACGCATCTCTTGCGTTTCAAATCAGCTGATAATCATCATGACGCATCCTCAGCATCGCCAGCAGTCATCATGATAATCATGACGACGCATCCTCTGCATCACCAGTGCTCTCTAACGCCACACTTGAAATGTATAGTATAGAATATAAAAGTATAGAAAGAGATGGTGATGACTACGATGATGATGATGATGATGATGATGATGATGATATTGATGACGAGGGTGACAAGGATGATGACGGTGATGATAATTGTCCAGCAGTCATCATGATAACCATGTAACCGTCCAGCAATCCTCATGATAATCATGTCCACGCATCTCTTGCATTTCAAGTCGGCTGATCATCATCATGACGCATCCTCAGCATCACCAGCAGTCATCATGATAATCATGGCCACGCATCTTTTGCATGTCAAGTCGCATGATAATCATCGTGACGCATCCTCAGCATCACTAGTAGTCATGATGATAACCATGACAACGCATCCTCTGCATCACCAGTGCTCTCTAACGCCACACTTGAAATGTACAGCGTAGAATATAAAAGTATAGAAAGAGATGGTGATGACTACGATGATGATGACGATGATATTGCTGACGAGGGTGACAAGGATATGCCTGTGATGATAATTGTCCAGCAGTCATCATGATAACCATGTAACCGTCCAGCAATCCTAATGATAATCATGTCCACGCATCTCTTGCATTTCAAATCGGCTGATAATCATCATGACGCATCCTCAGCATCACCAGCAATCATCATGATAATTGTGTCCACGCATCTGTTGTATCGCAAGTCGCATGATAATCATCATGACGCATCCTCAGCATCACTAATAGTCATGATGATAATCATGACGACGCATCCTCTGCATCACCAGTGCTCTCTAACGCCACACTTGAAATGTATAGCGTAGAAAATACAAGTATAGAAAGAGATGGTGATGACTACGATGATGATGACGATGATATTGCTGACGAGGGTGACAAGGATGATGACTGTGATGATAATTGTCCAGCAGTCATCATGATAACCATGTAACCGTCCAGCAATCCTAATGATAATCATGTCCACGCATCTCTTGCATTTCAAATCGGCTGATCATCATCATGACGCATCCTCAGCATCACCAGCAGTCATCATGATAATTGTGTCCACGCATCTGTTGTATCGCAAGTCGCATGATAATCATCATTGCGCATCCTCAGCATCACTAATAGTCATGATGATAATCATGACGACGCATCCTCTGCATCACCAGTGCTCTCTAACGCCACACTTGAAATGTATAGCGTAGAAAATACAAGTATAGAAAGAGATGGTGATGACTACGATGATGATGACGATGATATTGCTGACGAGGGTGACAAGGATGATGACTGTGATGATAATTGTCCAGCAGTCATCATGACAACCATGTAACCGTCCAGCAATCCTCATGATAATCATGTCCACGCATCTCTTGCATTTCAAGTCGGCTGACAGTCATCGTGACGCATCCTCAGCATCACCAGCAGTCATCATGATAATCATGTCCACGCATTTTTTGCATCTTAAGTCGCATGATAATCATCATGACGCATCCTCAGCATCACCAGTAGTCATGATGATAATCACGACGACGCATCCTCTGCATCACCAATGCTCTCTAACGCCACACTTGAAATGTGTAGAATAGAATATAGTAGTGTAGAAAGAGATGGTGATGACTACGATGATGATGATGATTTTGATGACGAGGGTGACAAGGATGATGACTGTGATTGGGGGCAGCACGGACCTCACTCAACCCATGGGAAGCCGCCGCCTGACTGGTCAGGAACATCAAGGCTTCCTGCAGCTCGGCAGCAGAGTGCTGGACTGGCCGGGCTGCCGCCGCCGGCTCAGTGTCCGAAGCGGGCACACCGACAGGAGTGCTGCTCCACACGGGCTTCCCCCGCGTGACCGCATCAGTGACATCCTTGGCGGTGAATGCGTCACACACAGCGGAGATGCAGGCAGGATGAATGCCTTCCATTTGCAGGCCTTCCTGGCTGGTATAGGGGGCTCCACTAGTAAGGAGAGTCTCCCCGCCAGCAACGTAAAGGTGGATACCTCGCTGAAGACACTTGACAAGGTCAATCGCAACAGCAACAGGGCGCTTGCCTCGCGCCTCCGCAAATCCGCTAGTGCCCATAGGAAACGTGGTAAGGTGGATGTGTGTACGCACCCCCCCCACCATGAGCCCTGGGAAAATACCGGTAGTAAGGATACTATCCAGGTTGTTCCAGGTGGTGCAGTGCATGGCGGTAGCGAGCCGCTGAGCCTCATCATGCCGGAGGCGCGGCAGCTGACGGCAACGGTCAAGAACCGCGCTGTGCCCAGCGATGGCACGGAGACACAGCCCCTGGGTCGGCGAGTACCTAACCTCAAACCTCATTTTGCTAGTTTCACTGAGGTGCAAGGCGATAGATGCGATGACCTCCGCCTGTGCCGGCGTCCCACTTTGCTCCAATTCACGGAACGCTCTGATGACATTGGCCCTGCGGCAAAAGTCGCGGAGCATAATGAAGCCCTCCACAGTGGCAAGGGTTTTGAGGTCATGCCACGCCGCAAACTGTGATGATAATTGTCCAGCAGTCATCATGATAATCATGCAACCGTCCAGCAATCCTTATGATAATCATGTCCACGCATCTCTTGCGTTTCAAATCGGCTGATAAGCATCATGACGCATCCTCAGCATCACCAGCAGTCATCATGATAATCATGTCAACGCATCTTTTGCATCTCAAGTCGCATGATAATCATCATGTCGCAGCCTCAGCATCGCCAGTAGTCATGATGATAATCATGACGACGCATCCTCTGCGTCACCAGTGCTCTCCAACGCCACACTTGAAATGTATAGCATAGAATACAAAAGTATAGAAAGAGATGGTGATGACTACGATGATGATGATGATGATGATGATGATATTGATGACGAGGGTGACAAGGATGATGACTGTGAGGATAATTGTCCAGCAGTCATCATGATAACCATGTAACCGTCCAGCAATCCTCATGATAATCATGTCCACGCATCTCTTGCATTTCAAATCGGCAGATAGTCATCATGACGCATCCTCAGCATCACCAGCAGTCATCATGATAATCATGTCCACGCATCTTTTGGCATCTTAAGTCGCATGATAATCATCATGACGCATCCTCAGCATCACCAGTAGTCATGATGATAATCATGACGACGCATCCTCTGCGTCACCAATGCTCTCCAACGCCACACTTGAAGTGTATAGTGTAGAATACAAAAGTATAGAAAGAGATGGTGATGACTACGCTGATGATGATGATGATGATGATATTGATGACGAGGGTGACAAGGATGATGACTGTGATGATAATTGTCCAGCAGTCATCATGATAACCATGTAACCGTCCAGCAATCCTTATGATAATCATGTCCACGCATCTTTTGCGTTTCAATTCAGCTCATAATCATTGTGACGCATCCTCAGCATCACCAGCAGTCATCGTGATAATCATGTCCACGCGTCTTTTGCATCTCAAGTCGCAGGATAATCATCATGACGCATCCTCAGCATCACCAGTAGTCATGATGATAAAGCCTGTCCGCGCGTTCTGGCCGCGCGCTTTAAGGTCCAACCTCCTCAGCATCTTTTGCATCTCAGGTCGCATGATAATCATCGCGACGCATCCTCAGCTACAGGGTGCCATGGAGGCGGCCGCTGTAGGGCCAAGCCGTAGGAAAGGCAAAGTGCTAGACACACGCGAAAAGAAGAATAGAAGACGAGAAAGCATAAAGTATGAAGAAAGTCAGAAGAATATATGAAGACAAGTGTGAATGTGAAGAGAATGTGAAGCGTGACCCGTAACCAAGCTTACGGGTCGCGCCTTAGACCTGGTCTTCCAGAATGCTCGTGCAGCGGATATTGATGATAAATCGGAAGATTAGCATCATGACGCATCCTGAGCATCACCAGGAGTCATCATGACAAGCATGTCCACACATCTTTTGCTTAGCATAGCATAAAGTATGAAGAAAGTCAGAAGAATATATGAAGACAAGTGTGAATTTGAAGAGAATGTGAAGAGCCAAGCTTACGGGTCGCGCCTTAGACCTGGTCTTCCAGAATGCTCGTGCAGCGGATATTGATGATACATCGGAAGATTAGCATCATGACGCATCCTGAGCATCACCAGGAGTCATCATGATAAGCATGTCCACACATCTTTTGCTTTGCATGTCCACGCTTTTTTGGCATCTCAAATCGGAGCTACAATTGAAGTCGAACAAACGAGATGATGATGACCATCATGATGACGATCTTGTTGCCACCCTTCCCGTGCGCCTCCCCTTAGGAGAAGGGGTCGGCGGACTTCTACACATGCACTGACACGCACGGAAACACGTGTAAGACCAATTTGTGTTCTCAGGTGCAAACATGGATGAACGACCCCATGCTTGCGCGGAGGCAGGTGCCGAAGCAATCTGTCTCAATAACAGAGCAAAAATGAGTTGAGCCCAGGCCTGTTGCCCAAGTGGCAGAACGAAATCGACATGCCGCTCCTATCCTTCTTGCCCTCTGCTCAGAGAATTTGTCATTTGCCTTTGCCATCGTGCTTGAGCCCTTAGCAGCATTCCTTATGCATTTCTCAAACAAGGATGGAGAGGACATGCAGATGACACTCAGCAAGCTGCCAACACAATGGGCGCATGTGTAATCTTGCCAGCAGGAAACCAAATGAGAGCACGATAGGCTGTCTTTGACACTTGCAATGAAGCGTACAAGCGGGGCCGCGTACCTTGCGGAGCGGGACGCTGCTTCTTACAAGCGGTCGGATGCTGCTGCTTTCAAGCGGCCGGATGAAAAGTCTAAGCCACTAGAGTCTAGGCCCGGCTGGGCTGCGAGGCAATACGGGAACTTCCTGGCCGAACCTCCTACTAAGCCGAAAATTTTCGACCCGATCCTGTCCTCCACGTGCCCTGACGGGCCGTTGGTGGCGAAGGTAGTCACAGATGACATGGGCAAGGAGAAGGCGGGCATGCCCACGTGCACCTGGTGGCAGTTCTTTGCGGACGGGGAGCCTGAGACCAGCAGAGGAGATAAGCTCGACCTATCGCAAATCTCCAGCAAGAAGGAGGTGAGTTCTTGGAATATTTGCCTCCCCGTGGTTTTTGCTTGCGGTTTCGCTTCGGAAAAAAAAAAGAGCACCCAACAGGGAGTCTAGCAATTGGGTGTGTTCTTTTTGAGGGGACCCCTCAAAAGAAAGATGGTTTTCCTTTTGGGTTCCATTTAACAAACACAAGAAAAGGGGCACTATACCCTCAAAACAAGACAGACCCCATTGGCTGCCCACCAGGTGAAGTTGGTGGCTCTGGTGGCACAGATGGTGGCCAAGGAGACCATCGACGACGCCAGTTCCAACCAAGGCTACACCACTGCCAAGGGACCCTCGCCCTGGACAGCGGCGCTGTGGTCTGAGGACTGTGAACATGAGTACCAGTCGGCTTCCTCGTGGCTTCCAATTGGAACCATCCAGCAGGGGGTCCTCGTACTTGAGTCTGTCTCAAGCTGAGCCACAACCAAACCCCATTGAATTATCGAAGGTTGGTAGATGGCAAATTGGTGCGGGTCTTGGTTCTTTTGATTCCTTGCATCATGTTGGGTAGATTCCTTTTTGGCTTTTTACAGAGAACTCAAGGACGACAATATGAACCTATGGCAATTTTTGGATCAGTGTCCCAAAATCAAGCCGCAATTTATGGCGAAGCATCCCAGAAACAAGAGGTTTGTACGTACTTGTTCATTGAGCCTTGGATAGATGGGTATTTCTCAATCCCAAATGGGTTGTTTCGTTTTGGTTTCCCACAATTAACTCCCCAACGCGGGTGTAAATGGTGCTTGCTGCTTGGGCAATGACCCCAGGACAAGGAGCTGGTTCGCATCCGGCGGCCTGAGGGTCTGCGGACCACCGGGGTGTGGCTGGTGGCAACTCTGCAGAGGGACGGGGAGGGCTGGAAGGCTGGGTGCAAAATGTGCAGAGCACGGGAACCGAAGAGGAAAGCAAAAGAAGGCCCTTGGCCAAAGAATGAATTGCCATGATGCATGTTTGATGTAGGTGCAATAGGTTGCCGCCCAGGCGGATGCCGTGGACGAGCTTTATCCAGAGAAGCGCCTGGAGGCTGTGCTGATGCTGAGGTTCAAGGACTTCGTGAAGAAGGAGGAGGAAGTGGTGGAGGAGGATCCCATGGCCGCCACACGCAGGATGCTGGAAGAAGCCATGGCATGAGGAAATAACCGGTCCGATGCTTGAAGACTTGGGCAGAGGAGAGGGCCAGAACCTGTTCCATCATCTCATGTGGCTTTGGTTTCTTTCGCCTTTCGTCCTGGTTGGTCTCTTGTGCTTTTGTGGGCTCAGTGCTGCTTTTTGCCATGGCTTGCGCGCCATGGGTTCAGCAGAGCCTGCGCAGAATTCACCGAACATATCTCACCTGATCTGAGGAACAGGAAGTCCTTGAAGTTGTTTGGGTCAGCTTTCCTCGTTCAAAGTGAGCTACAGTGGACAAATGTTTCTTGGAAGCCAGCGTTGAACATGTTCAAGAAATGAATGCAAGGACTGGTGCCAGGACATGTCGCAGCATCCGTACTCCGTACGTGGCTGTCAAGGTGTTGCCTACCAGTTCTGTGAGATCAAAGAGCAAGGGGCGAAAAAATGTCGCACCGGGAGGGCGGCGCTCAGTGCAAGCGATGTTTACCAAAACACTCCAACTCCAGTGAGAACTAGACACCGAGTATCCCGAAAGCGTGCATGAGAAAGGTGATGCAAGAATGTTGGGGTATATCTATGATGTTATGTATATACACTGCTTCTCTCTCTCTCTCTCTATCTCTCTCTCTCTCTCTCTCTCTTTATCTTTAACTCTTTCTCTCTTTCTCTTTCTCTTTCTTTCTCTCTCTCTCTCTCTTTCTCTCTTTCTCTCTTTCTCTCTTTCTCTCTTTCTCTCTTTCTCTCTTTCTCTCTTTCTCTCTTTCTCTCTTTCTCTCTTTCTCTCTTTCTCTCTTTCTCTTTATCTTTCTATTTCTTTTTCTCTCTTTCTCTCGTTCTCTCTTTCTCTCTTTCTCTTTATCTTTCTATTTCTTTTTCTCTCTTTCTCTTTCTCTTTCTCTTTCTCTCTTTCTCTCTTTCTTTCTCTCTCTCTCTCTTTCTCTCTTTCTCTCTCTCTCTCTTTTTCTCTCTTTCTCTCTTTCTCTCAATCTCTCTTTCTCTCTCTTTCTCTGTCTTTCTCTCTCTTTCTCTCTCTTTCCCTCTCTTTCTCTCTCTTTCTCTCTTTTTCTCTCTCTTTCTCTCTCTTTCTCTGTCTTTCTCTCTCAATCTCTCTTTCTCTCTCTTTCTCTGTCTTTCAGAGAGAGAGAGAGAGAGAGAGAGAGAGAGAGAGAGAGAGAGAGAGAGAGAGACCTCTCCCTCTCCCTCTCCCTCTCCCTCTCCATCTCCCTCTCCCTCTCCATCTCCATCTCCCTCTCCCTCTCCTTCTCCCTCTCCCTCTCCCTCTCCCTCTCCCTCTCCCTCTCCCATCCCCTCCATCCCTCCCTCCCTCCCTCCCTCCCTCCCTCCCTCGCTCCCTTGTTTTGCAAGCCGGAGCTGCGGGAGTTTACTTCGCGCACTACTTTTGTATCTAAAAATTGCGATTCTCAGGCCGGAGCTGCGGGAGCGTACTTCGCATGCTACTTTTCTACTTAAAACTGGCCATTCTCAGGCCGGAGGTGCGGGAGCGCGCTTCGCATACTACTTTTGTACTTAATTTTAACGAAAACCACAGCGAGAGCGATCCGACACGCACGATCCCCGCAGAGGGTTCGTCGGCCAGCGTGCAGACTCGCACGGCGCCACAGCGAGAGCGATCCGACACGCACGATGCCCGCAGAGGGTTCATCGGCCAGCGTGCAAATTCGCACGGCGCCACAGCGAGAGTTCTCCGACACGCACGATCCCCGCAGAGGGTTCATCCCCCCAGCGCCCGCCAGACCTGCCCCCGGCTAAGAAAGAAGATAGAACTAAAGGCTGCGAGCTTCGGCTGGGTAAGCTAGGCTGTGTAAGTCAGGCTGCGTAAGTCAGGCTGCGTAAGTTAGGCTGCGTAAGTCAGGCTGCGCAAGTCAGGCTGCGTAAGTCAGGCTGCGTAGGTCAGGCTGCGTCAGTCAGGCTGCGTAAGTGAGGCTGCGTAAGTCAGACTGCGTAAGTCAGGCTGCGTAAGTCAGGCTGAGTAAGTCAGACTGCATAAGTCAGGCTGCGTAAGTCAGGCTGCGTAAGTCAGGCTGCGTAAGTCAGGCTGCGCAAGTCAGGCTGCGTAGGTCAGGCTGCGTAGGTCAGGCTGCGTCAGTCAGGCTGCGTACGTAAGTCAGACTGCGTAAGTCAGGCTGCGTAAGTCAGGCTGAGTAAGTCAGACTGCATAAGTCAGGCTGCGCAAGTCAGGCTGCGTAAGTCAGGCTGCGTGAGTCAGGCTGCGTAGGTCAGGCTGCGTAAGTCAGCTTGAGTAAGTCCCGCTGCGTAAGCTAGGCTGCTTAAGTCAGGCTGCGTAGTCGGCAACCGTTTTTTCCAAGGAACCCTTCGCGATGCTTTCGGGAAAAATAGCCATGATAGTGATTACCAGAACAGTCTCTACCCTGCAGAAGTGAACCAACACAGTATTTGCGAGGATGTGACGCGTGGAGATCGCGTTTACGCGCCTGATGACTGAGTCGGTCGAAGTATCAAGAATGAGCCAAAACTTAGAGGAAGCTGGCTGCCGAGGGATGATGTTCAGAAGGATCATTGTTCAGGGAGATGCTGGAAAGCAGCTGCATTCATCGTCAAAGACCCTCCTGGCGTTGGGCCACTCTTATTTCTAGGTTTCGCTCGGTTAATGATGAAACAGCGTGCCGTTTTGCCGCTGCTTGCCGATGCACCTTTCAAAATGGTGAGCGGCACGTCGAATTCCAGGCCAACACGGCCAGGAGTTTGCTGCGCAGCGAGGGCTGGATGAAGTGTGGCCGGATGTTCTGCAGGATGCAGACGATGATTCATCACTGAATTAAATGACGAGTTGATTTGACCCTTCCCACCATCGCTGTGCGCAGGTCGGTCGGTTCCTTACAGCAAGGCTGATTGCTGAACAACTGGCTAAAAGAAAGTTGGACTGTTGATTCACTTCAGGCCAGGCTTGGTGGTGACTTTCCGGGCTCAGCATGTTGGGTTGACCGGTGTCCCACCCGAGATGAGTCCGAAACAACGCAGAGCTGCATGTCTGTGGCCAGAGTCTCCCAGCTTTCCATGAAATAGGTATGCCCATGACCCAGGACCCAGGACCCACGACCCATGACCCATGTGCTGAATCAAGGCTAATCCTGCGTTGTCTATTGCACGTGCGCCATGTTTGCTCAAATCTGCCTGGCTGGTTGGTGACTGCACAAGTTGCTCACCACATCAGACGAAGCTCACTTGCACCATGCAGCAAGCGCACAAAGTTTCGGGGCTTTTGCGACATGGCAAGTACTTTGGGTGCTGGAGCCCTTGTGTCATGGCCTCAGTGAGGGAGGGACGCCGGTCGAGTTTCTGAGACCACGAGGTCACCTCTGCCTTCGCGTTGGCCGGCGGACCGTGGATTGGTGCTGCACCGGGAGGCCTATCACCTCAGGCTGGACCGAATGAGAACTGGCAACCACAAATACACATAAACACTTTGCAGAATACACATTAGAAGAGCATAGCGAATCGGTTTGCATGTAGAAGCAGAAAGCACGGCCGCCCGCTCAACGGCCAGGTGTGATAGACGCACCCACCTTCGCCGTTGCAGGCTTCAAGAGGCCGGTTGAGCCATGTTGAAATCCTGGATTTGGCACCAAGCAAAAAGGGTTTATGTCATGTGGAGTCGCTTTGGGTAGGAACAGTCATGGGATGCCATAACACTTGTCAGATGTTGAGCAGAATCCAGAACACTTTTCAAATGACCTACCGGGCAGCAGAAGTGTCCATTGGCAGTGACAACTTCCTCACGATAGGCAGATGC
This sequence comes from Effrenium voratum, assembly GCA_963377175.1. NCBI lineage: Eukaryota > Dinophyceae > Suessiales > Symbiodiniaceae > Effrenium > Effrenium voratum. The sequence continues at coordinate 81,260 of CAUJNA010001277.1, read as the reverse complement.
CGTGGTCAAAGAGGGCGTGGCACCATTGCGCTTTTCGCAGCTGCGGAGAGGCAGCTCCGGGAGCAAAAATGAGAAGCGGTCTTTTAGTTGGCTTCTGGGCCTGTTTCGAAAAGGAACCATTAAGAAGCTCGTTAATCTTGAGGGGCTCCCATCCCATTCTATTTTGGAGCTGGTCTGTATGAGGCATGCTCATTCATGCAACGTGCCCTTAGGATTCTGAATGTTCAGAGTCATATACAGAATCATCAGCAACTTCCTTGAGCGCAGAAGGCACACGGCATATTTTCAAAAGGGCCACGATTCTTTGAGCTGATGTCAGATGTCGTTTCTTGACTCGCATTTTGGAAGCCATCTCGACACATTTGTCGTTGCACGCATTTTTCGTTGCTCATCCTGCATTTGTTGACTCAGATGCCCTATGTGCCTCACAAAAACAGGTTATCAGCAAGATGCCCTGAAACCTCCACAGGTGAAAGTAGTGGTTGTTTGTTTCGACCCGCCGGTATTTGGGGTTGCCAGTATGGTGGCTTGAAGGCAGACAAAGCCACATCACGAACCTAGCAGCCTTTCCGAAATGAAGTCGCTGAATCAGATCAGAGGACAAACTTGATGTGTGCTAAAATTGGAAGCCGCTTCCAGATGGGGCCAGAACGCCAGGCCAGAAGGTAGCGGCGGGTGCAGCGCTGTTGGCGGCGCTGGCGGGGCTGGTGCACCTGGTGATTCGGGCCATGTCCGGTGACACCAGGAGGGGAGAAGGGAGGAGGGGGGGCAGTTTGGGTATGTGTGTGCATGTCTTCGCGAGGGTCCCAGTTTTGCCCTTCAAACATCCTTTCCTTTCCGTTTCTTCTGCCGATACCCAAGGGGAGGCATGAGGGCAGGTGAGGGGAGCAAAGAGGGCAAATTCCAAGTGTTAGAAAGACAAGAGCAGGCAACATGAGTGCGTTCTATCTGAGGGCCATGCCGTTTTGCCCATTGCCAGGCCCTGGTTCCGAAGGTCTCGCCGGAGGAATGCGGAAGCGCTGGTGGCTCTCTCCTCCTTCCTCTCGGCGCATCCCATCGCGGCTCGGCGTCAGAGCAAAGAAGCCGATCGGCACCTCGCCGTTCATTTGCTATTTTTGGACATGGGGGCGCTTCAGGCTATATAAAGGGGGAAACATACGGAGCCCTGGTCTTTGAGCGCTTGTATGGCCGGGTTTCAACGCACTTGGTGACAGACGGAGAGCTGTATGGTGGTAAAGGAACGTGGGGTGTATAGCGTGTTTGCTTCGGCTTTGGAAAAGATGTATCCTGTGATGGCAGTCTGGGCCAACCTCTAAGTGCAAGGTTCGCCGCTTCAAGATATTCTGTGCGTTTGTCACTTCGAGAACTCAGGAGTATCCCGGCCTGCTTTGGGCGAGCAGCGCGGCCACGGGTGCCTGCGAAGCAGCTTCCCGAGTGGGCTGCAGCCGGAACTACCGGACCCTGTGCACGGCCCCAGAGCGGTGGAGCATCAAGCTCGCAGAAATGTGCCAGCCAGACTAGAAACTGGTTCCCTTAAGGAATATGGTGATGCACAGACCATCCCGAGCAATCATTAGGTACCCCACCCGAACCCGAACCCGAACCCGAACCCGAACCCCCCCCCCCCCTAAAAAAAAGGGGCCCGAACCCGAACCCGAACCCGAACCCGAACCCGAACCCGAACCCGAACCCCCCCCCCAAAAAA
>CAUJNA010001277.1:0-79455 GCA_963377175.1 Effrenium voratum | reverse complement strand
ACACACACACAAACACAGACACAAACACAAACACAAACACAAGCACAAGCACAAGCCCAAACACAAACACAAACACAAACACACAAGCACACAAACACACACACACACACAAACACACAAACACACAAACACACAAACACACCAGCACACCAGCACACCAGCACACCAGCACACCAGCACACCAGCACACCAGCACACCAGCACACCAGCACACCAGCACACCAGCACACCAGCACACACACACCAGCACACCAGCACAGCACCACACACCAGCACCAGCCAGCACACACCACCAGCGCACCAGCACACCAGCACACCAGCACACCAGCACACCAGCACACCAGCACACCAGCACACCAGCACACCAGCACACCAGCACACCAGCACACCACCAGCACACCAGCACACCAGCACACCAGCACACCAGCACACCAGCACACCAGCACACCAGCACACCAGCACACCAGCACACCAGCACACCAGCACACCAGCACACCAGCACACCAGCACACCAGCACACCAGCACACCAGCACACCAGCACACCAGCACACCAGCACACCAGCACACCAGCACACCAGCACACCAGCACACCAGCACACCAGCACACCAGCACACCAGCACACCAGCACACAGCACACAGCACACAGCACACAGCACACCAGCACACCAGCACACAGCACACAGCACACAGCACACAGCACACAGCACACAGCACACAGCACACAGCACATGTCTATCTATCCATCTATCAATCCATCCATCCATCCATCCATCCATCCATCCATCTATCTAGCTAAATGGAGTTGCGCATATGTACACACACACACATATATATATATATATATCTATGTATTAGTATATGTACATGTTTCTGCATAGGGGTATCGCATGCAAAGGCGAGAAAACCATGGGGGGTCCCGTGAGCTTCTAGCTGTCCCGTGACGCGCTTCCAGGTGGTTTGCCGCCGCGGAGGTGATGGCCAGGGCCAAGAAGTTGGAGGAGGGCTTCTCAGAGCAGCTCAAGGTGGAGGCGCCTGTGTGCGGGAGCGGCCGGGGGGGGGGGGGGTGGCTGGGGAAGGGGGGGGGGGGGGTTGGGGGATGACTTGGGGGACTTGAGACGGGGCAAAGCGGAAACCGAAACAAGGAAGTTGGAGGCCAGCCAAAGCAACCCCAGTTGAACTAAAACGGATCTCAAAGTTGCCAAATATGAAGCCAAGTTGATTTGGCAAGCAAGCTAAGCTTGCTCGCTGAACCAAGCCAAGCCTGGCTGCCTAAGTAGCTGACAAACGCACTAGCTCACGGTCGCGCAAAGCTGACTAAAGTGATGACAGCCAGTAAGCTAATTGGGTACAACCAAGAATGGCCAAGTGTCGTAAGGTCGAGAGCGGCTGATGGATGGGCTGACAGACTAGCTGATTCTGCGTAGCTTGCTGTGAAAGCGACAAGCCGACTCGCCAACTACAACATAACCCGCCCGAGCCCAAGCATCCAAACTTACAGAGTCGGAGCAAACAAGCAACACTTCGCGAAGCAAAGATAGCTAACCGCTTTGCGATTGAAGCTATCAAAACCAACCTGAGCCAATTCAACGTCAGCTCACTGACTCGCTTGCTCCTGAGCAGTGGTATCTGCTTTAAGTTGCTTTTGGGCCTATTTGCTTCTTGCTTTGGGAGTCAGCGCTGATGCCTATCCTGCACCATGTTAGCTGCTACCATGTCTGGCAGAACACAGCATTGGGATTGTTCGAGGGTCGCCAAATTTACGCATCTTGCAGACACCTGGGAAATATCGTTGGCTCCCTGCCAATCAAAGGCTGGTGGTGTAGACTCCTCACCGAAAGCAGCCTTCCTGCTGAGGAGCTTGCTGCTATGGCTCTCTACAAGAAGAGTCCGGAGAAAGCCATCGAGTTCATGCCGCTTGGGTGTAGGGCAAGAAAAATGGGCGGGGGGATTCTGCAATCGGTTTGGCCTGAGTTGTGTCGAGCTCAGGACGAATCGTGACGTGGCGAGGGCGAATAAGCTGGTGACGGACATCTTCGCCCTTTTCGGCCAGCTCATGGTGTCAGCCCCAGTCCTTGGCCAGGGCGCTATGGCGCTCATGCGAATGCCTCGCTTGGAGCGAGGTGACCTACCGCGACGGCTTCCGCATCTCCTCGCTCGGCCCGGATGCGCCGGACCACGGCGGCGCCCAGGGGGGCGTGGTGCCGAAGGCGCGATGGTGCGGTGGTTTTGGTGGATGAAAAGCCGTTCCCTGATTGTAGCTAGCCCACGTTGACGGCCGCAAACCCGCACTGTGGCATTTTGCGAACTCAGACGGCAGGTGGAAGAAGTTGGCTATTCCGCTGACTGGTACGACCGCATTGCAAAGGACTTGTTTGTTTGGCTGTCTAAGGCATTCGCCTCGGTCTTGCTGTGTTGCCCAACCGTCGTTTCCAGATCCGCCGCTAAAGCATTTGCATATGTTTGTTTCGGACGTCCAGGACACCGGCGATCATTACAAGGTGCCAGCCTCCATGACGAGCCTGGATCGGGTGAAACTGCGAGCTCTGAACAAAGGCAGGGGGGCCAGAACAATGATGCAATCATCTATATCGTTTAGACGCTTTAACCGATGTACGCCTGGCTTTAGGTTTGATTTGCAGCTGGTTAGATGATCGCTCTTGTACTTGCTTGGCGTTCAAGTTTTCCGGAGGTGTGCAGGGCGTTTGGCAGCCGCGCGGCGCTCAGCGAATGCATGCGCATCAGAGTTCGAGCAGTGGCCACTGAGGACGGCAGACGCAGTGATTGTATGAGCCAGCCGTCCGCTGTGGCTGCTTCGAAGCAAGCGGCGGCGTCATAAAGTCATTCGTTTAGACTCAGTCAGTCAACTTGTCAAATATAGAGATGCCCCGGCAGCAACATAACACGCACAAAGAGAACTACATGCGGAGGTTTGGTGGGCGCTGAAGTCGTCCTTGGTGCGCTTCCTTGCTGGACAGCGGCAAAGAAGCCTAGACTCCTGAGACAATCGCAATACCGTGCTTCCAGGCACCTGACTGTACAGAGTAACGGCTGAGAGCCTGGCATTCCCGCAGCCATGAGTTGCCAAGCAGCTGCACGTGCTTGGGTGCAGCCTTGGCACCTGTTTCGGCGAACATTTCAAAGCCACGACCGTTGCGTGCAGAGTGTGACTTCATGCATCGGGCACGGGGCAGAACCTTGCCGGTGCAATCCGGTGCAATGGACCCCGAGGTTCACCAACAACGACCACCTATGGCAGGCAGCGGTCAACCGCCGCAAGGAGAAGTTGTGAGAGTTGGGGGATTTTGCCAAGAACATGTTCAACCATTTTTCCCTCAAGCGTGAGGGTTTCCTTTGGTTCTGTGGGAGGTGGGATGGCCGGATTCTCACTGGGTGCGCAGGAGGGCCGCTTGGCTGAGGAGGAGGAAGTGCCAATGTCTCAGCGGCGCCGAAAGGGGAGGGACATGCACTCCATGGGTTTCGTCACTGCTGGCGCTCCATTGGGCTGGGTTGAACAAGCATGCTGAGTCATGCTCATTGCCAAAAAGCAGAGGCCCCGGCGCGATGTTTGCAGAAGCGACCGGGTCTCAGCAGTACTTTGCTCTTGGATGGCTTTGTCTCACTTTGTCGCTTAGAAACTGTGCCCACGGTGTTGGCTCAAGCTTGCCGGCAGGATGGCTGAGGGCACTCGGGTTTGGCAACGGCCTGGGATGAATGTCTCCGTGGATGCCTTGAATGTGACAGCTGGGTCTCGCAAGCTTCTGCAATATGTCAACTGCTCCTTCCAGGCGGGGCAAATGATCGCGCTGATGGGTCCATCGGGGGCTGGCAAGACCACGCTGCTGAACAGCATGGTTGGTCGGGCTTCTGGCTCCATTGGCGGCACGGTCACCTACAACGGCCACTCGTTGGTGCACGCAAGGAGCTGCATAGGCTATGTGACCCAGGAGGATATCATGTATGAGACCTTGACTCCGCGTGAGAACTTGACGTTTGCAGCGGCGTTCATTCTACCGAGCCTGCCGCATGCGAAGCGGCAGCAGGCCGTGGAAGACATCATAGAGAAGCTAAAGCTACAGAAATGCGCTGACACGGTCGTGGGCTCTCCAGGCTTGGTGCGAGGAATTTCTGGCGGTGAGAGGAAGCGCACAAATGTGGCCTTGTCCATGCTGGGGCAACCATCTCTGCTCCTGCTGGATGAGCCGACCAGCGGTTTGGACTCGAAGATGTCTGACTCGTTGATGAAAGACGTCAAGGAAATCGCCTTGGAGGGTTGCACAGTGCTTGCGACCATCCACCAACCATCCGAGGCAGTCTTCCGCCGCTTCGACCGAGTCCTCCTGCTCCGGGCTGGACAGGTGAGTTTGACCAAAGTTTTTCCCCGTCCGAGGGCGATTTTCCAAGGGGAGCTCCCCAGTCAGATCAGCGTGCGAATTGCGCTGCCCACCCGCACCTTGGTTCTTGACCTTCCTGACTCTTTCCCCCGGTTGCCAGCAGAAGCAGTTCGACTTGTGCGTTACGGTTGGACAAGGGGCTGACAGACAGGACCCCGGCCAACTTGGGCAGCGCGAACTTGGGCGAGTTCCCTAAAATCTTGGAATTGCATGGGGGAATTGGGGGCATCCAAAGAATGCCTGAGAACTTGGGCAAGACTTGCACTCGCATGGAGGGCTCGTTCTTTGGCCTTGCCGCGTAGGTGGCCTACTTCGGGCCCGTGGCGGAGCTTCGGGACGTCTTACTGGGCCTGGGGGTTCACTGCCCACCAGGGCTGCCGCTGCCTGAGCTGCTGCTGGAGGTCTTGGAGGAGGGCCAGGAGGAGAGAAAAGGCTCGAAACTGGCGCAGGTTCAGCCCGTGGAAAAAGTTCACGCGGCGCGTCTGAATCTAAATCTAAACCTACATTATACGCACACGCACACACACACATACATACATACATACATACATACATACATACGTACGTACGTACGTACATACATACATATACATATATATATATACACACACACAATCTCTTTTTGTGTGTGTGTGTGTGTGTGTGTGTGTGTGTGTGTGTGCGCGTGCGCTTGTGTGCGTGTGCGCGTGTGTGCTTGTGCGTGTGTGAGTGTGCGCGTGTGCGCGTGTGCACGCGGTGTTCCCCTCCGGCAAGTTGAAAAGTTGGCCAAACAAATCTGGAAGAAGGAGAAACGCTTGAAGCTTTATACGCGTGCGTCCTAATTGCGAACACATGTAGTACATGTAACCCGGGAAAATTTGAGGGGGCCACTTTACTCAAAGAGGGAGCTGGGGAGCTACCTGGAGTTCTGGAAGGACATGGGAATGGACCCAGCTTCAGAGGTCTTTAGCGCATGGGGGATTCCCCAGGAGAGGCAGCAGCAGCTGCGGCAGCTGAGCCTTGGCAAGGCCAAGGCGAAAGACGAGCAACCGGAGGCCAAGGGCTTCCAGAGAGCTGGGTGGCCGAGGCAGCTGGGCATTTTGCTGCGCAGGGAGCTGGTGAACCTGAAAAGGAGCAAGGGCCTCACCGTCGTGCGCGCGGCGCAGTCTGTGGCCTCCTCCCTGCTCATTGGCTGGATCTTTGTGCAGCTGGAGCGGAACATGTCCGGGCTCCAGCCACGGCTGTTCTCCAGCTTCATGCTGGTCTTCTCCCAGTTCCTCTTCGCAGTGCTTGGGGTGGTAAACGCCTTTCCGTCGGAAAGGGCGGTGTTCTTGCGAGAGACCCAGGACAAGCTGTATCATCCAGCCACTTTCTACCTGGCCAAAGTCTGCATCGACACGGCCATGCAATGTTTCTTTCCCCTCTTGGTTCTTGTCATCAGTTACCCCCTCATCGGCTTGAACGGCGAGAGCGCGGACCGCATCCTGCTTTTCTACGTGATCATGGCGGTGGTGTCCAACTGCGGGGCGGGGATGGGCTTCATGGTGTCTGCCGCGGTGCCCAGCGTGAGCCTGGCCTTGTCCATCGCCCCTGGCCTCATGATGCCGCAGCTGCTGCTGGCGGGAATCTTCACCAAGGCCGGCGGCCGGGTGGCTATTGGCCAAGCCATGGCTTTGAGGGCTTTGAGGTTGTTTTGCAGTTGGCTGGCTCCAAGAGTCCAAAACTTGGAATGCAGGTTACCACTGTGCATGGTCCGGGGGCCGTGGGAAGGTTTAGGGTTATCAATACGTGGCATCGCACATTGCCCGGGCTGAGAGTTGGGGTTTGTGCGCCCGTCATGTTTCGCGTGGATGGCCCTTTGCGTTGCTGGAGGATCAGCATTCTCAGACAGTCAACCCCGGAGCATGCCCCATGTCCAGCGTTTGACGTCAGGTGGAGGACTTGCCGCAGCCGTTCAACGCCCTCAGCTACGTCATGGTGGCACGCTATGCGGTGCAGGCTACGGTGACAAACGAGTTCAACTGCATCCCGAAGGATGGGTGTGACCAGAGCTGGCACGCTAGTCCCGAGGATCAGTGTGGCAGCTCGCCGTGCGACTTCTGTTGCACAGATGCCGAGATGAGCGCAGCGGGTGGCATTTGCCCGGTCCTGTCATGTGACGATGCAATCAAATTCTTGAACATGGACGAAGTTTGGCCATCTGGAGGCACGCATGACGAGACAGTTGCATACAATATCATCGCGCTGCTCGTGTTGCTGGCATTTTTCCGGCTGCAGGGGCTCAACATCCTTATGATGAGCTACCGAAGAGCAACCACGGGCTCAGCCCTTCCCTGCAAGTGTCGTTGCCCCGCGAGGGCCCGCAGTGCCATTGACACTGAGTAGCTCTGGTCCTGCCGAGCTAAGTTCCAGACATTCTTGCAGTGAAGACGCGCGTGTGCAAAGCACTCATCAGTCCAACCTGGTGAGCAAAACGCCCCGCGGCAGGACGCGAACCATGGCAACCTGGAATCTCGATGGGTGCCATGTGTCGGGCCTTGTCGGTTTTTAGGTCAAAGCATTTAAAATGCAAGACCTGGGCATGCTGTTATTATATGCAAGGTTAAGTCCTTGTTTGCCGTCTCTTCGGCATTTGTGTCTTTGCGTCGGTGCAGACCAAAAACAGGGGCGCATTAAGTTTCCGGGAGTGTCCGTAAGTTTCGACCTGCCCAAACCCCCCACTTCAACCCGGGGCTAGTCGGCTCCGATTGAGGCCGTGCTGCTGCACTTCTGCGTTTGCGACTTCTCCTCCTTCTGGCGAAAGCGCTGGACGCAGCCGCTGCCCCAAGAAGCCCTCGGCGGGGGGGCGGGGCGCGCCCCCCTCGCGCGGGGGAGGGAGACCTGAGGCTCGGGTACCTCTCCGCCAGCGACCAGTTCCGCGTTCGCACCAGCTCAGGGGCCGGGCGCTCAAAGGAGAAGGCAGAGAAAGGCCCGGAGGCAAAGAAACGGCACAAACAGCCGTGCCACGTTGGCCTCTGGGCGCTACTGCTCAAAGGCCATGATGGCTCGCTTCTATCGGCTCCAGTGCGAGAAGCGCCAGGGAGAGGCACAGAAGAAACGGGCTGAAACGGGTGCAGGCAGATACAACAGACACTAGGCGTTCACTTTGGATCTATGTTCGCCACCCTTTCACCATGTGCGCCGGAACGCGAACGGATCAGGCACGAGAGCTGTTTGAGACCATGTGCATTTGCGACCCCCAGGCGCAGGGCTAGCTTTGGAGCGTTTTGCTTGCTTGACCCGCTGCAGTATCGAAGGCGCAAGGTGGCCTTTTTTGTGCGAAGCCAGGTTCGCAGACCACGTTTGCAGACAAGTGCCTACCTTGCTTGATGACCATGGCACGTTTGCGGCCGTGAACCGCCGGCCTTTGGCTCAAGTTGCCCTTTTGCGGCCGCGAATTCAAGGCGTCCCTCGCCCAAGGCGACGTGGCGGATGCAAGAGGTCCATGCTGCCGGCGAGGCGGCCTCGCCGGCGCCGGACCTGGAGACCGTGCGGGCCATCCGCGCCGCGTTTGTGGAGGTGCTGAGTGACTTTCGGCGGCAGATTGGGTGCGTCTTTTTTCTTGGACCCCCCAAATGATTTTTTTCGCCTCCTGGTAGTTAAAACAACCCAACTAGGGTATCCTGAAAACAAACAGACCCAGTGTCGAAGTAGTTGAAGTAAGTTCTTAAATCACTTTCAGAAGAAGTGCGCAACGGAGATATCCTGCTTTGCGGTTCTATGTCTATCACTGTTCCATCATCTCAACCTTGTGGATGTCCTTGATGATGGAGCAGCCTTGAACCGCAAGAAACCGCACGTAAGGGCACCGCAGATCAGACCAAACTCCATGAACCAGCCCAAACCCGAGCCTCGCTGTTAGCCGGAACCCTACCCTGAAGCAACATGAAGCAGCCGCTCAAATCTGCCCCGCAGGGACGATGCCGGAGCTCGAAAAACCACACACACACACACACCATCAGAGTCTTTTTTCTTCTTCCATTTTTTCATACCTTGAGGTATACATTTTCTTTTCCAAACCCAGTGGTCGATTTCCCCAAATTCCCTAAGCCAGCTGAGCCAACTCTCTGCTCGGAGCTTCGTTTTCTCTGGCTTCCGCCCGCTCGAAGTCGGCGAGTCCTTGCACAACACATGTTCAATTTTGTGAGGGGATGGCAAGTCCTCTTTATGTATCTAGGACCCCCCCCCCCCCCAAATTCAGCACGATTTTCATTGGGAATTGAACATCTTGTCATTTTTCCCTACCTGAACACAATTTTGAGTGTTTCTGGAAATGGACCCCTTTTGGCAAAAGGGACAATAAGTTTTCGAGACCACTTGGAGAAGCACCATGTAATGACCAAAAGTATTGGTGGACCCGGAAAGTGAATGACACTGGGTGCCCCAAATCTCCCAACCACATCCGTTTTGAGAAGCCAACCTCATGCTTAGGAGAAGACCGGCCACACGTTCCAACCCAAAAAAATGGAGCATCTTGAGAACGCCTTCACCTCCCCCACCCCCCCCCCTCTTCCCTCACCCTTCCCCCCCTCTCCTCCCCCCCTCTCCCGGACCAAAGCTCAAGGAGCAGCTGCGTGAGCTGGAGCTCCGCCTGGAGCGAAAGTGGCGCGCCAGAGCCGAAGGCGCTTGGTGCGAAGGGCGGCACTTGGAGCTCGGGGTTCGTTGCAATACCTGCATATACAAAGAATACATATATATATATATAGCCTATGTATATATACATATATATATATACATGTATATATCTATATATTTATATAGTTAGACAGGAGTTCGTGGTTCCTGGGAGAGGTGCTCACTGTTTGCTTGATTCTTCTTTTCTGCAGGGAGTCGGAGGTCAGAAAGTCGACCTGGTCGATGGATCGGCGTTTAGGTTGGTTGAAGAACCCTGCGAATGATCCACAAGCCTTTGAGAGAAGTACGTTGCCTATTGTGTTGTTTTCATGTTGCACAGGGGTGAGTATGTGGCTGTTTGCGGGGTGAGGCAAATTGGGCCATGCAGCATCTGGCACATTGGAGCATCTCGCTTGCATATCTGAGATATGACCGGCATGCAGGCATGGATGGGTCGGAGTGCACTTCTGCTTGTCTTTTGGGTTTGGGATGTTTGTGAGTGGGCGCAAGCAAGCAAGTGACTCGAATTATCGCGTGGTCGCTTCCAAGGATATTGCGCGGCAGATCCGGAACAGAGGCGCTTCGGATGTCTTTGGGGCTGCAAGTTGGGTGACTTTGAATTTTGGGAGCTGGGTGTGGGTGGGTCGCTGGGACGAAGCAAGTGTCTCTGATTCTTGAACGGGGATCAACCTCCAACCAGGTGGACACAAACCCCCATGTAGGACTTGGATCACCCTGGGAGCCTTCCCAGCTTGCTGAGCCGGCAGCAGTCGCCCCCAGATGATTCTCGCAGCGTGTCCAAGGAGCGTGCGCCGTTGCTGCATTTGCAAAGGGAACAACTTCAGCAGTCACGTGACGGGGGCTTCCAATTTGGAATTGTTGACGTTGCTCAGCCGAAGGCGGAAAGGGCGTTTCTTGGGCAAGAGCTTTGTGCGCCAGAAATCCCCATGTAAGCAGGACACAGCGGCAGGTGATGAGGCGGGGAGGGTTTCCCAACACCCCGACATCAATCAATCCAGGACTGACCAATGGGCTACCAGTTCTGTACCTTTTTGCCTGGCGCGCAGGCAAACAGCATGGAGAACGTCCCGAGCCTGCAAAGCACGCCCGGGCCTCGCCCAAACGACCCCTTCGGCGGGTCGTGCCGAGTCGCCTTCGAAGTGCGCCGCTTGTTCGGGGCCTGAGGTTCTCCAAGAAACGGCGGCTCAGCGCCATGACCAGAGCCGGGGACGTGGCGCACCGCGAGTACGCCCGCAGCTTCCGAAGCTCCACCACCTCCCAGGAGAAGACCAGGCTGACCCCCATGCAGCGCGTGCTGAGGCGGGGTTCCTGAGCAATTTGCTGGGGTACTCGGGTTCCTTCCCTCCCACCAACATAGCACCGGTGGGACGCTACCTGGAAGATCAATTTCCTGTTGCATCTGAAGAGTCTTGCAGGAGCAAAGTGGTGGAGATGACCTTGGCCTTTACTATCCTCGCCAGTTCTGTGCTTGTGGGCATTGAGGCGCTGGGCTTGGTTTTTTTTGCCGTTGGTGCCTAACAGTGCGAGACTCACAGCCCTGTTGGCGACCAGGTGCAGATGATGTCGGACTCTTTGGATATGTCACTTCCGCCAGCGCTTGCCAGAGCCCCGATGTGGCATCAGTGAATGAGAATTGGCAAGGGCGCATTCTGATGCGTTCAAAGCTGCTGGGGAGAGGGAACCCTCAACAGTTCTCGTGCCGCCTCTGGCTTATGACGCTGAAGGCGATATTCGCACCCCCCAAATGCAGCGCAACAATAGCTTAGTGTGATACATTTTGTCTTGAAGCCAGTTTTCAAGGAACCGAGGGGGATGCAGGGGTTCAACAGTACAACAAAGTTGCACGATCCCACAACACTGATCCAGCGAAAAAATAGCTTCATGGGCAGATTAACTGAGACACTCTGGCTCGAAGAGAACGTCCATTGTGAAACGGCCAGTTCTGCGAGTCAATGTTGATGATCCTTCGCTCCCGGTTGTGTTGCCATTGCGTAGCATCATTGCCCGCCACTTGACGCTTTTGATTTTTTGACAATTGCCCTGGCTTGCCTCACATGGTACCCCTGGCCCCTTGGCACATGGGTCCATGCCCTCCCGAAATTGGTGTCAGAGGTGACCCTGCGCATCGTGCTCAATATCTCCTTTGTGGTGGAGTTGCTGGTGCGCTTGCAGCCCGACTTGACCCGGGACCGGGCCGTTGGATTCGAAGGCGAGCTCCGCCCTTGGAAGGCCAAGCTGGGTGAGTCACCGCCGAAAATCCGGCGCACATGGCTGGTGCTCACACTACGGATTGCCTGAATCCGTCACGTTGAGCTTGTGAATGGTCGTTTTCTATTGGCAGACGGCTTCGAAGTGAGGCTAGCTATTGCTCTTTCAGGTTTGCTCACTCCTGGCCTTGGCTCCGCGACAATTTAATGAAATGCTTCGCATTTCATTACCCAAAGAAGCACCCCCTAGCCCAGCATGGCGGTCCTGAAGTTGGCGAACCTATTTACAGGCCACTCCCTCTGCCAGGGACGCGTGATCTTGTCGCGCTAACGCACAAACGCGCCGGAAAGTGCTTCCGCTTGCGTCGCCTTCACGTTGAGGTATGCTTTCGGGTTCTCCTGCCGCAGACAAGGACAACGTGGGGGGCTGGGAGCTGCGGCATGAGACCTCAGCCTTTAGGCAGTCATGCAAAGTGCTGGGCTTTGGCTTGACCGCTCACATAGGTTCCTTAGGTTCCCTTCTGGAAATTTCTAAGGGTTGTTGTATTACACCCATTAATTACACCCACTGGGTTGACCCCATTTAGGCACATTTCCGGATAAAACCGTGTTACTTTGGATCATTCAGGGTCATTTCCCGAGGGTGTAATCCCAGGGTGTAATACAAAATCATTCAGGAAATTGCCTTGGCTACTTTGCCAGTCTTTGCATGTCTTTGGCCCATTCTTTGGCCTAGCCTCCGCGCGGACTGGCAGGAGGCATTGCCTGGTTTTCCTTTGACGTTCTGGTGGTTTGCGGGTCTGCCGCAGAGGCTGCTTTGGACTTGGCCTCAGTTGCGCAAGTCTGGTCGAGCCGGAGCACGCACGCAGGCTTTTTGAGAAGCAAACCGCTCAAATTGTTCAGGACGTCTACGGCATTCTCGTCAAACAGCTGGACGCAATACCCGACTTCTCGCAGGTCCGACTCTTGAAGATCCTCCGAGCGCCCCGCGCTGCACAAGCCGAGACCTGCGAAACTGTGAAGGGTTCGATCGGTTTGTCCGGTTGCTGAGACACGGCTGTGGGTCAAAACCAATGGTACCATTTTGGGGTAGGTGCACCACCCATTTTAGTCTATTTTAGTGGGGATTGGGATGTTCACTGGTGGTACGGGCTTTTGACCCATGGCCACACATTTGGATGTACTCAGGTGACGCGTCTGGTGCGTGCTTTTCGGGTGCCTTACTTGATGAAGTATTTCGGGCCACTGCAGACCCTAGCGCAGGCCTCGGAAAGTTTCGAGCGATTTTGGGCCAAGGGCCTCCAGAGATGCCGGTGCAGGTGTAGCCATTTGAAGGAATGTGAAGCTTTCTTTCTCTGCGTGGGCAGGTTTTGGCTACCGAGGTTTCATCTATCTCCCATACCTTGTGGTATCTTGTTTGGGCAGTGACCTGGCAAGCACCGGGACGAAGGGTTCGGAGGCGAATGCCAATGCTTTGGATGGCAACAGCCGAGGCTGTTCTCCTTCTTCTCTTGATCTACACGGCTACTACACTTGCAGTAGGTGTGTCAGGGTATTTGGAACTGGCCGCACGGGTTGCGAAAAGTAATCCAAACTTGCTGGCGATGTCAACATCATTTGAGTCACAATCAAAACCCGGGCAGATGAAGCTTAGTAAGGGATGATCCTAACCATAAATAGCTGCGGCCGCCTTCTTGATTCTTTACATGGTTCTGGGTGAACCATTTTTGTACCGGGTTTTGATTATGACTCATTTGGGACATCGTGAGCAAGCAGTTTGAAAGGGGATGCGTTCAGCAGTAGCTTGGGTCACTGAGATAGTCCCCGTCGTTTTTGCAGCTTCCACCAAACTCAGGCACACCAAATGTTGCCAAGCCAATTTTTGCTTGATAGTTAGCCCCAGGCAGGCTGGCCAAGGATGCGCTGCAATAACCGTCTTTCAACGCAAGCCATCCACTTCAGGTTTCTATTGCTTTTGCGCAGACGGTGTCTCTCTTCATCATCAATGAGGGCTTGGAGCAAGTTGAGGAGAAACATCCAGCTTTGCCGGGCCGCCCAGAACCGGCCTTTGGTTGTCTTTTTCGCGGGGTTTTTGCTTGGTGAGTCAGTCTTCTTTGAGTGCGCACGTGCTCGTCGCGCAAAATGCCGCTAAGCGCGGGGGGAGGAATGCTTGGCCGTGAGTCATAGTCGTTTTCCTGGACCCTTTTTAGCAAGGCGCAGTGTTAGTGGCTTGCTGTATTGTTTTTTTCAGAAAAGGAAGCATCCCTTCAGGATAGCCTGACCAAACCATTGTTTTCTTTGGTTGTGGTGGTTCACCGCCCTTCTGCCCCCAATTCCTGATGTGGCAAGTTGCGCAGCACACGCGTGAACACACACACAGACACACGCACACACACACACCAAAACACAACACAACACAACACAGCACAACACAGCACAGCACAGCACAGCACAACACAACACAACACAGCACAGCACAGCACAACACAAACACAACACAGCACAGCACAGCACAGCACAGCACAACACAACAACACACACACAACACACACACAACACACACAACACACACACACAACACACACACAACACACACACACAACACACACGCAACACACACACACACACACCACACACAACTCACACCCACACACCACACACAACACACACACACATACCACACACACACGCACCACACACACACACACATGATACACACAACACGAACACACAACCAACACAACACAACACAACACAACACAACACAACACAACACAACACGAACACACAACCAACACAACACAACACAACAACACAGCACAGCACAGCACAGCACAGCACAGCACAGCACAACACCACACAACACAACACAGCACAACGCAACACAACACAGCACAGCACAGCACAGCACAGCACAGAATAAGACAACACAACACAGCACCACACACACAACACACACACAACACACAGACACACCACACACACACACCACACACACACACACACCACACACACCACACACACACACACACACACCACACACAACACACCACACACACACACACACCACACACACACACGATACACACAACACGCACACACAGCACAACACAACACAACACACCACACCACAGCACAACACAACCCAACACAACACAACACAACACACCACACCACAACACAGCACAGCACAGCACAGAAAAGCACAGCACAACACAACACACACACAACACACACACACACACAGCACACAACACACACAACACACACACACAAATCACACACACACACACACACCACACGCAACACACACCACACACACGCACACGCCGCGCACACACCACACCACACCACACACACACACACACCACACACCACGTATACACGCACACGCGCACGCGACCACCTCTTGAGCCGCTGCAAACTTGCACACAGGCTCGCAGCGTGATCTGATGTGGGGGAGGGACGTGGCCGCTCACCCCGCGGTTGTTGAAAGAGGAGTGGACTGACACGATGTTTAATTATAACGTAAGTGTGTCAAAGCGGCGCCTGCGTGGTAATGTGCTGGGGCGTCTGGAGTACAATTTCGCGGGCTTGTAACACGGAGTTTGTCGCACAGACGCGTGCAAGCCGGTTTCCGCAGCTGGCGTTTTGCAATGCCAAGGCTTGAGTTCTGGCGCGATTTGTGGACCTCCATGATTACCTGCTTTATGGCGATCTCTGGCGGCTTGAATTGGAAAATCGTCTACGACCCGCTGAACGAGCTGGACGCGCTGATGGGGAACATCTTCGTGTTCTTCATTTCGTTCGCATATTTTGCATTGCTCAACATCTTGACGGGTGTATTTTGCAACAGTGCCATGGAAGCTTTGTCGCGCGACCCCGACATCGTGGCGATTTCACAAGATGCAATACACGCAAGGGAACATTTGTGCGGGGCCAAGTTTCTGTGCCTTGCTTTTGTTGTTTGCGCTTCCTTGTCTGGACGAATTCAATGAGTTTTCCAGGTGCGGCCTCTTCAGCTCGATTGACGTGGATGACTCGGGGCACTTGACTTTGGACGAGGTAGAGGTGCCTTGCACGTGATCATTTGGGTGTGGCTCAAAATTAAACAGGAGGGGTTACGCAGGTTTTGGTCCATGTTTCCTCTTACCAGGGTTCCATTTTGGTACCGGTTTTTTGAGCCACAGCTATTTCGCAAAAACATGGAGCAAACAAAATGCCATGTCTGCTTCAAGGTGTGGATGTCAGAAGGCAATGGGAAGGTGGACTTGCAGGCAATGGGTATCGATGAAGGACATGCCATTCCAACTTGTTGTGCCCGATGCCGTCTTGTTCAATGCCAGGAGACCCTTGGGTGTTTTTCAAGCTCCTGGACGAAAATGCTCAAGGCTATGTCACCCAAGAGGACAGACACCGCGTTACCAGGGCATATGGGCCATGCGGCAGAAGCCTATGTACAGAGACGCCCAATGTGCCATGCCTCTGCAGGCATTTGTTGATGGCTGCCTCCGTCTGCGTGGTGGTGCGTCAGGCAGGTTGCAGCGGTGCCAGTGTTGTGACGATTGGGACCAAGTGCTGTCAAAGGTCCACTTTCCATGTTGTGAGGAGTTGACATGGCCAGCCTGCGAAACGAGAGCCGAGCGATGCACGAACTCCTGGCCATGTTGTTCCAGCGGGTGGAGTCTTTGGACAGCAAACAGCCACGCAGGCCGATGGGCTTTGAGCTCGTGCCACAATGTGCCACACATACATGTGTGGAGCTGCACAATGGCACGAATCGCAGGACAACAAAACTCTAGAGCTATTGGGTTGGATCTTTAGACTTTAACTTTTTGGATGCCCAGCATTTTTCCTTTTCACCTCCAAGAAGTTAAAACTTCTTGCTGCGGGATCTACAGAGCCCAAGAAACCACGTGCAGCATGGGATGGCCGCGCTAAGCGCCTTGTGAGGCCTTCCCGAGCCTTGCTGGGCTCGAAGAGGTTTCGACGCCACACGGTCGGGGGCATGGACACGGTGGTGGACTCAAAGTACGCGGAGGATCTCACGATGTGAGCCCTCGGTCAGGTGTGCCGGGTCGGTTTTGCCCCCTCGTGCATGCCTAATTCGGTGCATGACGTAAATTCAGGTTTGAGCGTCTTGCGAGTAAGATGCTCCTGGTTAGCATGCCTTGCCACCTTTAAGCGTTAAGAAGACGGCTTCCCGGGTGGTCGATAGCGGCCTTTTTCCAACTCCAGCAGAGGCAGATGGGCAGAGCTCCTGCTTAAGACTTTGAACAGTTCGCGAGGAAGGAGGTTCCATCACGGCGAAGAGAAGATGCTTGGGATTCCGCCGGCCTCTGCTGGACTCGTCGCCGTTTGTGGTATGTGGTGCTAAGGCACGCCTGTTAATCCTTCGCTTGCATCCAGCGCGCATTTTTGTCCAACCGGCCGGGTGGCTTGGCCCGAGGCCACGAAGCCCGGCGGGTTTCAGCGACTTGCTTCTGGGTCTGCTTGGCCCGGTGATTTTGGTTAGCTGTGCAAAAGGGCGGTCCGGCGTCAAGTGGCATGAGGTCTCCAGGGTTGCTTTCGCCAGCTGATTGTTTGGTTGGCCCAATCTCGGGGTCAATCTGAATCTGGTGCTCTGTCTGCGGGGCTTTGTAAAACTGCGGATCTCCCCTGCAAAATGCAGGCAGTGAGGCGGGGAGTCAATGCAAGGCCTCTGCCTGCCTTCCAGGCCTTGGCGTCCGACGTGGAAGTTGGGATCCTGCTGTCGGCAGATCCAAGACATCCCGCGGCAGCCTCATTGACCTTGAGAACCAAGCCCGGGTTTTTTTGGCGGAGAGTCTCTGCTCAGAGGAAGGGGAGGTGTCCAAATGCAAACAACTCCCCCGGTTGCAGAGGGACTCAGCTAACCAATGCCTTAGCTATGGTCTGAGGCAGGGCCGGAGGGACCTACTTGGCCAGCATCGCCGCAGCAGGCGCAGCTCGAAAATGAGGAGGTCCTCAAAATGGCAACGCTTGCGTGTTGGTCCCCCTCGTTCAAAGCAATCAAAGAAGGTTTGCCCCAAAGCCCCAAAGACGTGCCCACCCCCCACCCCCCGTCCGTGCGGAGGTGCCATATTTGGAGCTTGCAAAGTGTGCTGAGGCAGAGAGGGGTTGGGGTTTGGCCAGGGTGCGTTTTGTTGAGCTTGCCGTTTCTTTGTCACACCTTCAGTGATGGCTATTCCCTGACTAGCTCCATCATTTGTTGGCCATTCCGAGGGCTGAGCAAAGCTTAGTGCAAACAGTCAGCGAGCTGTCGGCCGCTCACCGATGTTTCTCTGAGTTGAGCTGCCTCACAGGCAATGCTCTAACGCGACGGCTTGCTCACGTTTCAATGCTACCAACTGCAGCCAAGTTCACCTTCAGACTTGTATCTCCAAGCCCGAAGATACAGCTTGACGTGATGTCAACACACAGTTGCCCTTCTCAAAATGTCAAGGAAGTACTGAGTGGCAAAGCTTTGCAAGAAGCCCAAGTCATTTTTGGAGTCCCCACACCCCACCTGCAAGTCCTTGCCTACATCAAGATCCCCAGTGGCACCCTGTGACAGCACCCTGCATTTGTCTGCCTCGTACGTCAAGCTCACCAGCGGCACAGAGCAACAGCACCCTGCAACGCCAATGTTTGGTCGACACCCCCTTCTTTACTTGAAGTTAGAACCCCTGTGCTATCTGGGACATATCGCATGAGAAAGTGAAGAAGCCAACCATTGAAATTGCTGGTTCACACCAAAAGCAACATCAGTCTCAGAAGGGTTTGTTTTCCTTATCTGATCCCACGTGATCTGAGATTTAAGCACAAACGGAGCCAAGCCAATAGGCCGGGGGTTGTGTTGCAAACTGCGCGGTGGATGGCAGTTTGCCCCTCAAAAAAGCTTCAAACTGGGCCCCACCTGAGCCAAACAAGAAAGGCCTCCACATGCAAACAACGAACTTCAACGTTTCTGGGGGCTGGATCCAAGATGCAAGATCTAAGATTGCACCGAAAAGCTTCTTGGGAATCTTGGATCCAGGCCCCAAAGGCTTTCGCGTTCCTATCAACACTGGGGGGGGGGGGGTGTATTGGGAATCGTGGATCCGGCCGTAAAGTTTTTGTCAACACATTAAATCCAAGATAAGACTTGTCTCACTTTCTTTGAAGCCTTTGGGGGCTGGATCCGAATTTCAAGGCCCAAGATTGCGCAGACACGTTTCCGGGGAAGCTTGGGTCCACCTCAAGAAACGACCAAGCTGGATCCATTCCCACGAAACTTGCACGTGTCATCTTGATTCTTGGAACCAAGACGCATATTGACTTTTTTTTCACAGAGAGGTCCGCTGTGTTCAATCTAGGTAGGAGGTGCCCAGTTTGACCCTCATCGTTGTGGTGTACGGTGTAAACAAAAGGAGCACAAAGGCTCGCACATACCTTGTTGAGGGATGAGGGGTACCACATATATATATATACATATATATATATATACATATGTATTTGTACATATTTATATTGCTTGCTGACTTGAGAGGGTTGACTGCGCTGACAAGATTACTTCTCCAACTCCGACCGGGTCAAAAGCCTTTGATCAACGCCTCGGCTTGCAAGCTGGGAAGCTGCTTTAGCGAAAGAGGTCAGGTGCTGACCATGTTGATGCCAAACTTTGGGATGCTGCCGGACCTGACTCTTCTAAGGGCATGTCTTGTTGGTAAGCTCTTTGGCTTAGGCGACTCCGTCAACCAGAAGTCTGGCATAGCCCTCATAGGCCAAACTGCGTGTAATATATCTACATGTGAAGCTGGACTTGTTGTTGTCTCCACGGCGAGCAGTACCGGTGGTACCTGGAGGAGCTGAACCGCCCCAACTTTTGTGGCCCGGCCATGTCTTATACTGTCCGAGCAGCATCGCGCTGCTCCATACCGTCGCCTATATGTTTTTTCATACACAAACATATATATATATATATATATACATATTTACAAATGCAAAAATAGAAACCAGGCGCAGAAATCTGTTCCCAGGCAAGGACCAGCAAATTCCAAGCCTTGTCCCGAGGGCTTGGGCCTTGAGCCTCGCTAGGCCCGGGGTCGGCACTTCGACGCGTGGCTCCTCTACGGCAAGGCGTCCGAGGCGCCCGGCCGCCGGCGAGCGGCGCGCGCGCGGGCGCGGATCGGATCGGGTTGCCAGGTGGCCAACGGAGCGGCAGGGGAGGTGCTGCGCCGCAGGGCGCAGGCGGCCATGGCGGCGGGCTGAGAAGAATTCCCCCTTCTCACCCCAAGTGGCTGGCTTGGCCGTGATTTTTTTAGGCCATCAAGGTAAGTCCCTATCCCTTTTGGCCAGGTCTCATTGCGTGACGTCTCTTCCGATTGCGATCCGCGAGTGTGACGTTGGGTTGCGATCTACGGCTCAAGGCCGCAGAGCTGCCGGCCTGTGCCGAGCAGGATGCTGCTCGGGCGGTGCAGCTGGGAGAGGCAAGCGCTTTCCAGCGGATCACATCCTTTGGCTAGGGTCGAGCCATGTGCGTTTTTTGTCTTCTTCTTTTTTTTTTCTGTTTTTTTTCAAGGATTTCGTGAAGGGTTGGCGCTGGAGCGCTTGGTATCCACGCGTGCGCGCCATCGCGCGCGTCGGAAAGTTCGACCTTGAGTTTGATGGGATAGGCACCCAAAAAAAACTTATGAGGGATCAACAAGTTTTTTCTGTTTGATGCCTAAAGAGTCTTTTTTGGTCCCTCACCCGAGTTTGTGGTTGGGGGGGGGGCGGTCGCGCATGGCAAGACGCCGACCCTGGCAGGTTCTGAGCTACGAGCTTTTGGCGCGGATGCCCGGGCAGAGCTAAGCTGTATGCGTTGCATGCGTTGCGAGCGTTGCGTGCGTTGCGTGCGGGTGTGTCCTTGTTTTGGGGACCCTCACCCCCAAAAAAAGGCAAGGAAGAAGAAAGAACCTCAAATTGGGGACCTTTTCCCCCAAAAAACAAAAAGAACAGGGAGGTGTTCCCCCCAAAAAGGAGAAAGGGAGGTGTTGCTGAGAAGACCTAGAACAGACAGGCCCTTTGTGGTTTCGGGCTCCAGGCCTAGGCCTTCGGCCAGGTCCGGGCTTTGGAGTCCTTGGGCCGCGTCTCAGCAGCGCGGCTCGCGGCACAGCAAGGTGCGGCGGCGTACTCGGGGGGAGCCGTTTCTTTTCTTTCTTTTTTCCCTTGTTTGTTTTTTTTCGTGCCCCTGGGTTTGGCCAAGCGAAGCGAGAAGCGAAGCCGAAGTCCACTTTATTGAGGAGTCCAGATCCAAAACGAAAAGCAGACCCATATTTGGGGGGAGGGGGATGTGAACTCCTGCGACCAGTGTGCCTCTGTGTTCCTGTGTCCCTGGAAGGTGCCGAGCTTTTGGGTGGCAGCCCGGCGGGCAAGGTCTTGGAGGAGTGGACTGTGTGAGCGTCAGGAGTGGATGTGTCGAAGTCAGAGAGCCCTCCAAATGGCGTGTTGCCAGCTTCTAGAGGCTAGAGCTTCGCCTTTTCCTCTGTTTATCGAGTGAGGGGCATCGGGCGCAGGGTTGTAAGATGCTCGAGGGGGGAAGGGGACGCTGTTGCAAAGGGATGCTTCAGCAAACTGCCAGTCACGTCGCATGTGCAAAGCTGGGGCTTGGCAATGGCCCTGGTCTCATGCCAGCATGCGCAATGGCCTTGAAAGTATGTTCAAAGGCGCAGATTCCCCTTGCCTGCTGAGAACCCTGGAAACATCGGATGTTGCTACGCTTGCCTCGGCAACCAACGATTTGGAAGGCAACTCCTTTCAATTTATTTGGGGTCTTGGCTGCTTGCTTGCTCCACGCAGTCAAAGAAGTTATTCCGCATCAGGGTTCGCCAGATGAGCGTGCAGCTTCCATGTGTTTGTACACATGCCCACAGGCAGCGTCATGCTCAAGGCAACTGTCCTTTCTGAAGCCCAACCGGCCTTGGCCGCAGTTCCTTGTGCATGTGGCTGCGCCTTGTGGTCTGAGGACGGGATCGTGTTTTTGCTGCAAAAAGGGCCTGAGGCACCTTTAATGCCAGATTTTATTACGACTTAGGGGAGGTGGAGGGGGGGGATGGGTAACATTTTTGTTATTGGACACGCTTGCCTCCCGCAAGAGGAGTTGTCGGGATCTACGTGGTCCCGGCCCGCCCGTTTAGGCGTGCATGATGCGCGAGGGCACCAAAGCCCAGGTGAAGGGGAACATGCAGTCGACGCCACAGTACAGCTGCAACAAATGGCAATGATTGGCTGGTCAGTGAGGAGCAGGCAGGGCTTGCGAGCTTCCGTTGGTCCCTTGGCTCTTTTTTTCATTGTTTTTTTCTGCGAGGACCACGCCGGGCACGGCATGTGAAGCATGGCCCGTGACCTGTGGCCTGGCGCGGTTTGACATTGAGAGCAGCATGTGTGGTGCAGCAACGGCCAGGCAGCACATGACAGTGGGTCAAAACCAATGATACCATCTTGGGGTTTTCGGTGCGCCACCCATTTTAGGACCTATTTCAGTGGTCGGATTGGTTGATGTTCGCTGGGGGCTGACTGATTTGGATTTTGACCCATGGCCACCTGGCGCACCGAACTGGGCACCGGCGTGGGTCCTGGCGGTCTTGCGACTCTCAGGATCCCCCAGAATCTGGCGATCCGCAGCTGCGGGCGGCAGAGCGACTGGCTGGGGGCCGTGGCCGTGCTGGAGCGGCTCCGGCCGCTTGAAGAAGAGCTGGTTCATTGCCCGGGGGGGCAAAATTGAAGCAGGGATTGAACCGCGGGTTTTGGTCCATGTTTCTCCATTTACCGCGGTTCTATATTGGGTACCTATTTTTGACCCACACCCACTCCACCCCTTTTGGTTGCGCCGTGAGGGGGGGAACGCAGCCACAGTGCTGCAGTGACCAGATGGTTTATGCAACTCATGTGGTGGTTCTTGCGGTGGTGGATGCGTTGGCGGTTCGTGTCGTGGGGCGCTGCTGCCGGTGGTTGTGCTTGTGCTTGTGCTGCTGCTGCTGCTGCTGCTGCTGCTGCTGCTGCTGATGCTGCCCATGCTGCCCATGCTGCCCATACGGACCGCTGCCGTGAAAGATCAACATGCCTTACACCGAAGTTCGTTGCGCTTCTATTCCCTTCCTTGATTTCCCTTTCCCATTCCCCCCCCCTTTCCCTCGAGAGCGGGAACGGGTTTGAGAGCTACAACTTCCACAGCGCTGTGCCAGATGCAAAGGGCAGACTTGCGCGAATGATCTCTTCTTTGGGCTGTAGGGGATCAAAGCCGCCATCTCGTTCGAGCATCAAGTGACAAGCTAATTTGCTTGCGCCCCGACTTGCTTGGGCACGCTTGCGCACAAGCGTACTCGCAGCTTTTGCCCTTTGTCATCAGTGATTCACCATGTTTGCCGTTTTATGGTCAGCAACCCTCAGAGGCCTGTAATTTGTGACTCTCAGCAGTCCCCAGTAGAGTCATCCACAACAGAAATGCTTTCAGGGCATGGTGTTGGTCCCGTCATGCTCGTTTGTCATCCCTTGTTCTGCCTGGCTTTAGCAATTAGTTGCTGGCAACTGCCAACCATCACGGTCTGAGGCAGGAAGACTTACACCCTGATGTCATCAGCTACACCTCTGCAATGAAGGCTTGCACGTCGAGCAGCTCCTGGGTGGTTGCTCTAGGTCTCTTTTCTGAAGCTTGGCAGCTATAAAGTGGACTGGCTCGAAATCGGACCTGTTTCGATGTTTTCTGCAGCACGCTGGCCGTCTCAAAGTGTAGAACGGTTGGTTGCCAAAATCTTGCAATCAACTACAGGCAGCCCCTGAATCCAATCATTCGACTACCCTAAGTCACGCTGGCAATCTGAGACGCGTGGGCCTCTTGCCCGGGCATTTCACCGGGCCCAACCCCGGGAGCTGAGCAGCCAGACGCCATCTAGGCTATCAAGCCGGGCTCCTCTGAATGTTCGGTACGGCTCAGGACATGCAGACCTGCGTCACGATGGACACCGTGGCGTACAACGTGGCGATCCGCGCCTGCGCCGCGGGCAGCAGGTGGCAGCTGGCCTTGGCCCTGGTTTTGGAGCTCTCGCGCGGCGAGAAGGGCTCGAGCCTGGCGCCGGATGTGGCAACCTTTAGCACAGCCACGCGGCACAGGTTTTGGCGCAGTGGGAAGAGCTGAGGTCGTGGTACATATGTTGTTTGCCACGTGTGTATTTTGTTTGCCGCCCACAAACGGGGAAGCAGAAGCTTCACCGAGCGCTTCTGAATGGTGTGTTTCTGTTGAGCATGTTACGCTGTTGCACGGTCTGGTTACACCGTTTACTGCCTGCACCGACTACATTGTTGTACGCCGCCGGACTTGCTTACACCACTTGCGGACTTCACTTCCCGCAGCGTAAGCAGCGCCTGCGTAAATACGCAGATAGCGAAAAGAGCGCGGGCAGCGTAAGCGGCACGCGCAGCACAAACAGCGCAGCGCAGGCAGCATCAGTGAGCAGGGCAGGTAGTGCAGCGGGGGGAGGCTGGTTGACGAGTGAAACCGCACCAGCGTAGCCGCGTGATAGCATAGAGCCTTTGGCACGTACGCAACAGCGGTTCCGTGACGTACTTTGTACCAGCCCCCGAGAACTAGCTTACGCTCTGCGCGGATCGGAGTGTTTTCTAACCGTTGGGTCTGCGCATGCGCCCCCTTGAGGGGCAGGGGTCGAGTGAGTCGAGATTCAAAAGCGCGAGTCTTTTGTAGCTTTGATCCCGCGCAAAAGCCTCACATTTTCGCAGCGTTTTGTGGTTGCAGACAGGCTTGTAAAAGTTATCGTGGCGACCACGTCTGCTCTCTGGATCAGGGGGACAGGGGTCTCAAACAAGCTTCGCAGTGCAATGTAGCACGCGGAGCGGCAAATCCCTGCTCAGAAATTTGCAGAGCAACATGTGGCGCGCAGAGCACCACTCGCTTGAAATTCACAAGTTGGTTGTCCAAATGTAGCCCGCAGCACATGCAGAGAAGAGAACTTGCACTCAGAACTTGCACAGAGAATCTGCAGAAGCGGCTGCCTTTTGTGAAGAAAGGCGCGTGACCTTGTTGATCAGGTACACTTTTGCCTACCAACTTATATAGGTCAAGCTGTCGGTCCTCCCGTCCTCATTTCCTCCTTTGGCGCGGGGGCTGGGCGGGTCAAAGGAGAGGCCGAAGCGAGTCCAAGCCATGCCGAGGCCATGGGAGCGCTGGGCAAGCGCTGGCCGTTGGCTCTTCAACTGCTGGAGCTGCTGAGGGCAAGCCTTCTGAAGTGCGACGGCATCAGCTGCTTGGCGCCTTTGGTTCTGGGTTTTGGTGGGTTCTTTTTTGATTTGGGTGTATGGGGCACCGGGTGTTGGTGGGTTCTTTTGATTTGGGTGGGGTTTGATGGTGTCGTTGGGCCCAGAGGGCTCAAGGCTACAACGTGGCCGTGTCCAGTTGCGCTGGAGCTGCTCAGTGGGCGCACGCCTTGATCCTTGGATGGCAGGGCTGGGGCGGTGTTTGCCTCGGCCATCCTCGCATCGCGTTTTGCCTAGGAACTTGTTCAAGCATTCGGCTTTCTGATGGAGGACTTGGCTGTTTCAGATGTTCGCTTCAAGATTGCGTTGCCGTTTGTGGCCATTTTGGCAACGCGTCAAGTTCAGAGCCAGCCATGCAGCCCATGTCACTTGCTATCAGTGGATTTCCAGAACAGGGGACTCTGGGGGTGCATTGTCCCATGCTTTTGACTGCCGTGGGCATAGCAGGTTCGTTTGCTGTTACGGCGCATTTACGTGTTAAACGGTGTTGGCGTTGGTTTCATGTGCATCTAGCAGAAAATGCAGGAATGTGTGCAGCTTTGTGTTTCTTGATGTTTAGGTTTGTCTTAAAATAGGGGAACCCCCAACAAAGCGGTTCCCTTTTGTTTTGCTTTCAAAACAAGGGATACACCCGTTGGGGCACCACGAAAATCAACAAGCCAGGGAAGCAAGACACAAAATCCAGAAAGTCCAGAGTTTAACAGCCAGCAAAAGCCAATACATTTCTAGCACACACACACACACCTATCATCGCTCTGATAGATGAAGTGAAAGCTGACCGCATTCTCGTGCTTTATCGCTCTCTCTCTCTCTCTCTCTCTCTCTGTCTCTTTCTCTCGCTGTCTCTCTCGCTTTGTCTCTATCGCTGTTTCTCGCTCGCTCTCTCTCGCTCTCTCTGTATTTTTTTTCTCTCTCTGACTCTCTCTATTTCTGTCTCCCTCCCTCTCTGTCTCTATTTTTTTGTTTTTTTTGTTTCTGTCTCTCTCTCTCTCTCTGTCTCTCCCGCTGTTATCTCTCTCTCTCTCTATTTCTCCCGCTCGCTCTCTTCCACTCAGTGCTGTCTTGTTCCTTTGATTCAAGTTGCGCGGCATCCAACTTGGCCCGCCTATTATGTTCTCTCAGCTTTCTCCCTGAGGCGCTGAACCAAAGACATATGTTTGAGCAAAGGTTCGAGGAGGGTTGGAAGCCTGCAACCTGCCGGACTGTTCCTGATTTTGGGGACCCCACATCCACCAAGCTCACACGAACTAATTCAATGAGCACCTGTTTGAATCTTGCGAGGCCTTTGCGGAGCTTTTGACCGTCCGAGGAGCCTGTTGAAAGCTTCAGCTGCGTCCAGCGTGGGCCCAGACAGGACGCTGGCGCGTTCTCTCTTGGGCGGCCTGGATGTTGCAGGAACGTGGCGCTGGACGTTGCAGGCGCTTCTTTCGCCCGAAGCGACGCGAATGGCGTCCCACACCGTGGTATCCCCTTGGGCTTTCCTTTTCAACAACCTTAAAAAGGAATCGGTGCAAAAAGACTCCGTGATTGAGAATCAGCTTGGTATTGCCTGATTCCAACTTGGTATTGGGAGATGAGGGGCCCTTGTGTGACTAGGAAGCAAAGGGCCGGCCCCTGTGCAGTAAGGCCGAGGCCAAGGGCTCGGCATGCTATAGGTTTCAACGGGGCACGACCAGAGAAAAACAGAGGGAGAGAAAGAGAGAAGGAGAGTGACAGCGAGGTCTTGGCAGAGCTGCCGCGCTTCTTCGTTCCTGGCAAGAGAGCCGGCAGAATGGCACAGTTTTCCCTTTGAGCTGTGCCTTGCAAGCGCGCCACCTGCTTCCCCCTCGGCTCAGGCTCCACCTTACCTCTCGGACGCTTGCGCTTGAGCAGTCCGGCAATTGGCCGGCCGTCTTGAACAGCCTGTCCACACTGGCCATGATGAGGATTTCGCCGAATTCCGCCATGTACAGCAAGGTCAGATCCTGAGCGCAATTGTACGGGAAGCATATCTCAGGTAGCGACAGGCTGCATGTGTGCCTGCTTGCCACTTGTTCTCACTTGTTGGCCACTTGTCCAGCTGGTAGCCTGTAGACATTTCATCTTGGCAGTGGAAGTCTGAGTGCTTTCCGAAAGAAAGGCCTTGACACGGAGGGAGGTGACCTCTCTACGACCCGCTGAACTGAATAGGGAAATCGCTATTGCTGAATCTCCTGGCCATTCCCCAGCAAGGGCTATTTTCTGGTGTTCTGGTTGATTTTCCCTAGCAGTGTTAAGCCCACGCACACAAACACAAAAAGCCAGACAACAAACAGAAGCGCAGCAACGACAGAGGACACGCCAACAGAACGAACACACAAACACACGCACACACACACAAACATACAATAATACACAAGCACACAAACAAGCACAACTAGAAGATGGGTGGGCCGAAAGCATTTGCAGTGCGCGGCAGCAAGTTCTCCTAGCAAGTTCTCTGTGCAAGTTCCTCTGAGCAATTTTCTGAGCAAGCTCCAAGCAAGTTCTTGGCACAAGTTCCCTGGCAAGTTCTCTCAGCAACTCTCTCTCAACAGGTTTCTATGAGCAACTTCTTTGAGCAAGTTCTTTGCATGCAGCACTGACCACAACACAGAAGCCTGTCGTCGCAAGTACAATTGTCGATCCGACCTGCGATCTGCCAGCCGGAGCCTTCTGAAAGCGTACTTCGCGAACTACTTTCGTAGCTCAACTTGCGATTTTCCTGCCGCAGCTGCGAAAGTGTACTTCGGGCACTACTTTCGTACTGGAGTATTTTTTGTTCTTAGAAGCCGCGAGTCTCCAGGAGCTGCAAAACCGCACTTCGGTAGAAGATGCCGGGACCAGGCAGGATGGGGCCACTCGCTGCCAAGAGCAGGCGAGCAAACCGCGAGACAAACTTTCATACTTGCCAACGCAACTTGCTGGCGCAACTCGCCAGTGCTACTCGCGAGCGGAACTTGCCAATGCAACTAGCCAGTGCAACTCGCTAGTGATGCTTGCCAATGAGCGCTACTTGCCAATGCAACTTGCTTCTGTTACTTGCTGGCGTAATCCGCCCCATAAATTTCCAGCAGAGCCCTTCGCAATGCTTTCGGGAAAAACAAGCAAACAAAGACACAAGCACACTAGCAAGCGCAAAAACGAACACAAACACACACAAACACGCTCAAACACAAGCACGCAAACACCCAAGCACACACACAAGTACACAAACAAACGCGCACAGAGGTCAAGAAGAAGAAGCAAGAAGCTTTCGGCTTTTCCTTTGGGCCGAGGCCATCGGCTCCTGCGAAGCGAGGTGGCCGGTGGCGCTGCATCTCTTGGAGGCTGCGCAGTGGCTGCGCACGCCGCGGGGCGCCGCCCGGGCGGTGCGGCTGTGGCGCTGGCGGGAGGCCGCCTCGCTGCTAGGCCCGGAGGGACGAGTTGGTGGGTCGCTGGCGCAAAGGTCGGGTGATTGGAGGGTAGGGAGGGCCAATCCCCTCAGAAATGGTCCGCCTTTTTGAGTCTTTACATGGTTCTGGGTAGGCCATAGGGTTTGATTGTGACTCAGGTTGGCTCCAAAGGTCGGTTTCTACGATTTTCGGGTCAGGCGACTTGCCCCGCTGTCGCCTGGCACCGGACACCGTGGCCGCCTCGGCGTCCGGAGCTTCGGCACCATGGCAGCGGGCAGGAAGGCAAGAACCATCGGGGCGAGGGGTTTTCAACGCAGCTGCCACAATTGGGAGAGTGTGCCACGCGCAGGCAGCTGTCCTTTCTCCGCAGCATGCGCCTGAAGGAGGACCTGCCGGCCTGCAACGTGGCCGGGGGCCCTGGCATCCATTTTGCTTGTAGCAATTCCTGCCCCGAACGCCTTGGCGAGGTCATGAAGAGCTGTGCTGCGGATGGCCGGTGGCAGCACGTGCATCATCTGCTCTCGGTCGCTCAAGCCCGCGCATTGCAGCCGGACATCGGCGGCATCAGCATCTGCTTGCGCTGCGATTGGCGGGAAGCTGCGGCGTTGCTCGTCGCGGCCGGCAGGCAGCGCTTGCGGCTGGATTCTGTGAGCTGCAATGCCGCCATCAGCGGTTGCGAGGGGCCAGGGCAGGCGTGGAGGCAGGCCTCGTTGCGCTTCGCGCAGATGGAGTGGGCGGGCCTGGAGTGTTGCGCTATCACTGCTGCCTCCCTCCTGGCTGTAATGGAGAAGGCCCAGCCATTGAAATGTTCAAACTCGTATTTGTCTGTCTTGCGTTTGGTTCTCGCGGCTGACTGGCTCGCTTGCCCAAAGCCTTTTGGTTTTCTCATGTTGGTCCATTTTTGGTAAAGGCTTTTAAAGGCCCCAAAAGGTTAACCTTAAAAAAACAGCTCCTTTGGTCAAGTGAGCTGGTGCCAGTCTAAATCAAGGCCGCGCTTTGGCAAAGTGCGCTGCTGGGCTTGCAGCAGACAAGTGTCAGCGCCTGTGGCTCCACTCTCTCTGCCTGTGCCGGGCAGCTGCTGTGGGAGCTGACTCTGGACCGGCTGAAGGGTATGTATGTGGACAAGTTGACGCCCAGCGAGATCTGCTTGGATGTGGCCATCAGGGCGTGTGCCACAAGCAGGCAGGAAGACAAAGGGCTGGCTGTCCTGGACGACGCGCAGGACAGATGTTCCTTTGAGAAGATGTTAGCCCTTCAGAGGAGGCCTGCGACCCCCCAAGAAAAATAATAATAGTAGATAAATGACAAAAGCATGCAGCAAAAACAAGAAGAAAAGAAAGGAAACAATAAAAAACCTAGCCCGACCCATGCCCACAGCAAATGCCCGCAGAAAGTCAGGAGTTTGGCGCAATATCTCTCACACGCCCTTCATTCCACCTTATGCCGGGTCCTCAGACGGATGTATCGAGTAGTGTGACGAACATAAAACTGGACATGCAGCAAATTCCATCCCTGTTTTTGGGCTGTGGGCTGAAAGTCTGAGTTGTCATGAGCCCCAAGGGCGCTTGCTACCCTCGGCATCCGCCAGCCGGAGCTGTTGCACTCGTTGCTTTGGTCGCTGCACACCCTGTCTGACAGCGAGATGACCCCGCAGGCGGGCACCATCAGCTTGTTGCTCATGGCATGGCAAGCCAATGCCAGCATTTGCTGCACATCGCTGAGCGCCACAATCAAAACCCCGGGTAAGTGAAGTAAAAAGCGATCCCAGCCACAAATGGCTGCGGAAATCCGCCTTCTTAGTTCTTGAAGCCTGGTTCTGGGAAAACGACCATTTTTTTGTACCGGGTTTTGATTCGTGACGCATGGCCCCGAGCCATAGCTGAGTTCCAGGACTGGGCCAACTTGCTGTGGTCCCTTGGCATCATGAACCTCCGCAGCGAGAAGCTGCTGGCGCGGATCTCGAGTCAGCTGCTTGACTTCCAAAAGCCCGGGGTCTGCTTCGCGCTTTTGGTCTGCGCTTGCGCGTTGCTTCGCGCCCAGTCAGCTGACGAAGGCTTGTGTTTTGCAGGTTCTGGGTCTGGCTTGCTCCAGCTGGAGGGAGAGATGGGTGTGGTTGTGAAAATAGGGAAAACCCCAAAATGGGTTGCCCTGGCAAATGGAAAGACAGACTATAAAATGTGCGGTTTTCTGGTTGGTTCATTTTTGACCCACACCCAGATGTATTACTTTTTCTGCGACACCGTGCATTTGCTCAGGGCCTCTCTTGGCGGCTGCACCTGGGACAAGCTGGCTTCCGCTTCCCAGGGTGCTGCCTCCTTGGGCGAGGTTGGCTTCTTGCTCAAGCTGCAGGAGGAGACGTCCATGGGTCCCCGCCGAGTCCCCAACCCACGTAACCATAGCCAATATCAGATATCAGTTGCAAGTGTCCTGCTGGATTGTTTGGATCAACTGGCAAGGAGGCAGCACATCGCGAGGTGGAGCCGGAGCCTTTTCTGAACCTTCTGTGGTCCTGCCACTTCGCCAACTGTCTGTCGCGGCGAATGCGCACGGATCAGCTGTTGGCGCTGGGTCGGCAATTGGATGCGGCGCCAGCGGCGGCAAAGCGGAGGGACAGGCAGCGCGGAAGCAGATGGAAGCCCTCGGAGGAGCCGCCACTCCATGAGATTCTCTCTTTTGAAGTCCTTTCAAGGGGGCCCATAGAGGGCGTTCCTTTTTCCCCCTCTTGATTCCAAGGCAATCCAAGGAGCGCGCCAAGGCCAACCACAGCTAAGGGCCTGGAGCCACGACGAAGGTCGGCCGAAAACGTGGCCAGGAGCCTGAGATCCGGTGCGACCTGTCCGACCGCGTGGTGCTCTACAAGCCGCCGGGCTGGGAGGTGCACGACGGCTACTTGCCGATGCAGCGGCTCGGCCGCATGGGATAACGCCCCCCCCCAAAGGACACTCACAACGGGGGTCACTTCCAGGTGAGGGTCACTTCCAGGATCAAAATGAAGCCAGGATATGGACCTCGAAATGAAGCCACGATATGGACCGCAGGGTTTAGTCCATGTTTCCATTTCACTGTTCCAGTTTGGGTACCCACGTTTGAGCCACCTCCACGTGTCCCACTGCCATGTTTGCAGCGGGCCAGATCCCAGGCTGCGCTCGTTCCTGCAGAAGTGGCTTGGAGAAGGCAGGCCAATCGCGCATGAGCCTCGGTGAAGAAGGCGGTCAGAAGCAAGAATCGAACCGAGGCGCATTGCAGCCCAGTCTTGAGGTGACGTGGTGCTCATACGTGTAGATAGGTTTTCTTCCCTTTACCAGGACTCTTTATTTATTGAAAAGGCCACCTATGGTTGTGCTTTCTTTTCATCCAGGCCGGCCTAAAGATGTTGCTCTTTGCTCACGAGAGACGCGAAGGCAGATTTGGGTACGGGTTAAAATTAAACCAGGATATGGGCCGCAGGTTTTCTTGGTTCCATGTGCCAGGGCAACCCATTGTGGGGTTACCCCATTTTTGACTTAACAGGGCAGCATCCATTTTTGCCAGCATCCATTTGGGGTTCTATTTTTGCCATCCATTCTTGACCCACGCCCATTTGTTCGTTTCTTTCTCGGATAAGGATGCTTCGCACAGCTTTGGCTTCCTTCACCGGCTGGACGTGCCAAGTTCGGGGCTGATTCTCGCGGCGAAGACCTACGAGGCACGGTGCAGCTCCACCTTCAGTGGTTTTCCCTTTTGTCATTTTCCTTTGCCAGTGATCTTTCTCCAGTTTTTTTTCCCATCTTTTCTTTTGTCGTTGTCCTTTTGTCGTTTGTATGCATCTCGCACGGGAAGCCGCGATTGTGTATGTGCGCGTGCTAGTACCTGGGAGGCTTCATTGGTTTAGAGCGGGCTGTGGGCGCGCCGTGCTGGTGTAAGTTGAATGCATTGATGAGCCTCATCAGTAACATATGGATACACCTGTATATATTGAGTATATGTACAGATGTATGCATATATGTCAATGTATATATGTATGTGTGTATGTATGTATGTATGTATGTAATGTATGTATGTATGTATGTATGTAATGTAATGTAATGTAATGTAATGTAATGTAATGTAATGTAATGTAATGTAATGTAATGTAATGTAATGTAATGTAATGTAATGTAATGTATGTATGTATGTATGTATGTATGTAATGTAATGTAATGTAATGTAATGTATGTATGTATGTATGTAATGTAATGTATGTAATGTATGTATGTATGTATGTATGTATGTATGTATGTATGTATGTATGTATGTATGTATGTATGTATGTATGTATGTATGTATGTATGTATGTATGTATGTATGTATGTATGTATGTATGTATGTATGTATGTATGTATGTATGTATGTATGTATGTATGTATGTATGTATGTATGTATGTATGTATGTATGTATGTATGTATGTATGTATGTATGTATGTATGTATGTATGTATGTATGTATGTATGTATGTATGTATGTATGTATGTATGTATGTATGTATGTATGTATGTATGTATGTATGTATGTATGTATGTATGTATGTATGTATGTATGTATGTATGTATGTATGTATGTATGTATGTATGTATGTATGTATGTATGTATGTATGTATGTATGTATGTATGTATGTATGTATGTATGTATGTATGTATGTATGTATGTATGTATGTATGTATGTATGTATGTATGTATGTATGTATGTATGTATGTATGTATGTATGTATGTATGTATGTATGTATGTATGTATGTATGTATGTATGTATGTATGTATGTATGTATGTATGTATGTATGTATGTATGTATGTGTATGTATGTATGTATGTATGTATGTATGTATGTATGTATGTATGTATGTATGTATGTATGTATGTATGTATGTATGTATGTATGTATGTATGTATGTATGTATGTATGTATGTATGTATGTATGTATGTATGTATGTATGTATGTATGTATGTATGTATGTATGTATGTATGTATGTATGTATGTATGTATGTATGTATGTATGTATGTATGTATGTATGTATGTATGTATGTATGTATGTATGTATGTATGTATGTATGTATGTATGTATGTATGTATGTATGTATGTATGTATGTATGTATGTATGTATGTATGTATGTATGTATGTATGTATGTATGTATGTATGTATGTATGTATGTATGTATGTATGTATGTATGTATGTATGTAATGTATGTATGTATGTATGTATGTATGTATGTATGTATGTATGTATGTATGTATGTATGTATGTATGTATGTATGTATGTATGTATGTATGTATGTATGTATGTATGTATGTATGTATGTATGTATGTATGTATGTATGTAATGTATGTATGTATGTATGTATGTATGTATGTAATGTATGTATGTATGTATGTATGTATGTATGTATGTATGTATGTATGTATGTATGTATGTATGTATGTATGTATGTATGTATGTATGTATGTATGTAATGTATGTATGTATGTATGTATGTATGTATGTATGTATGTATGTATGTATGTATGTATGTATGTATGTATGTATGTATGTATGTATGTATGTAATGTATGTATGTATGTATGTATGTATGTATGTATGTATGTATGTATGTATGTATGTATGTATGTATGTATGTATGTATGTATGTATGTATGTATGTATGTATGTAATGTATGTATGTATGTATGTATGTATGTATGTATGTATGTATGTATGTATGTATGTATGTATGTATGTATGTATGTATGTATGTATGTATGTATGTATGTATGTATGTATGTATGTATGTATGTATGTATGTATGTATGTATGTATGTATGTATGTATGTATGTATGTATGTATGTATGTATGTATGTATGTATGTATGTA
Organism: Effrenium voratum; assembly: GCA_963377175.1. NCBI lineage: Eukaryota > Dinophyceae > Suessiales > Symbiodiniaceae > Effrenium > Effrenium voratum. Next base: position 45,651 of record CAUJNA010001277.1, on the reverse strand, counting down.
TGTATGTATGTATGTATGTATGTATGTATGTATGTATGTATGTATGTATGTATGTATGTATGTATGTATGTATGTATGTATGTATGTATGTATGTATGTATGTATGTATGTATGTATGTATGTATGTATGTATGTATGTATGTATGTATGTATGTATGTATGTATGTATGTATGTATGTATGTATGTATGTATGTATGTATGTATGTATGTATGTATGTATGTATGTATGTATGTATGTATGTATGTATGTATGTATGTATGTATGTATGTATGTATGTATGTATGTATGTATGTATGTATGTATGTATGTATGTATGTATGTATGTATGTATGTATGTATGTATGTATGTATGTATGTATGTATGTATGTATGTATGTATGTATGTATGTATGTATGTATGTATGTATGTATGTATGTATGTATGTATGTATGTAATGTATGTATGTATGTATGTATGTATGTATGTATGTATGTATGTAATGTATGTATGTATGTATGTAATGTAATGTAATGTAATGTAATGTAATGTATGTATGTATGTATGTAATGTAATGTAATGTAATGTATGTATGTAATGTAATGTAATGTATGTATGTAATGTATGTATGTGTAATGTAATGTAATGTAATGTAATGTAATGTAATGTAATGTAATGTAATGTAATGTAATGTAATGTAATGTAATGTAATGTAATGTAATGTAATGTATGTATGTATGTATGTATGTGTGTATGCATGTATGTATGTAGGTATATATATATGTAAAAGTACACTTCACTGTTTTTGCACGGTTGTCGAAGCTACACACTGTGTGGACGCATTTTGTTTGCAACGGGCACACAGCCCACACATAAAAGACATGCTAGACCGAGGTTGGAGACGTGACAGGGGGTCAAACATTAGTACTTAACTTGCTCCTTGTACCAACCCTGTCTTAAACAAGTCACATCAGGCGCCTCACTGCCCACCTTCTCACTTGCACCGAAGCAACCCCACTCCGGAGATATGCTTTTTGCCTTTTTTCCCGCAACAAGCCGATCGTGTGTTGACCTCCGCTTCATCAGCGTTTAGGGGCCCAAGACACGATCGGTCGCAACGCCCCTTCACGAGCAAACAAGCCCGATACCAAGCGCAGAGCCGATTCTTGGAGGTTGGCCTTTGCACCAGTGCAACCATGGTGGAAAGAAACAGTTTCAAAGTGATGTTTTTGCTATCGCGGTTGTATTTATGTATTTATGTATGCATGTATGTAATGTAATGTAATGTAATGTAATGTAATGTAATGTAATGTAATGTATTGTAATGTAATGTATGTATGTATGCATGTATGTATTGCAATGGGATGGAATGTAATGTAATGTAATGTAAACATTATGTAATATAATGTATGCATCCATGTAATGTAATGTAATGTAAGGTAAGGTAATGTAATGTATGTAATGTAATGTATGTCATGTATGTATGCAACGTAATGTAATGTAATGTAATGCAGTGCAATGTATGTATGCATGTATGTAATGTAATGTAATGTAATGTAGTGTAACGTAACGTACCGAAATGTAACGTATGTATGTAATGTATTAAATGTATGTATGTATGTATGTATGTATGTATGTATGTATGTATGTATGTAATGTAAGGTTGGTAAGGTAAGGTAAGGTAATGTAATGTAATGTGATGCAATGTAATGTAATGTATGTATGTATGTAATATGCATGTATTGCAATGCATGAATCTAATGTATGCATGCATGCATGCATGCATGTATGTATGTATGTATGTATGTATGTATGTTTTTGTGTATGTATGTATGTATGTATGTATGTATGTAATGTATGTATGTAATGTATGTATGTATGTATGTATGTATGTATGTATGTATGTAATGTATGTATGTATGTATGTATGTATGTATGTAATGTATGTAATGTATGTATGTATGTATGTATGTATGTATGTATGTATGTATGTATGTATGTATGTATGTATGTATGTATGTAATGTATGTATGTATGTATGTATGTATGTATGTATGTATGTATGTATGTATGTATGTATGTATGTATGTATGTATGTATGTATGTATGTATGTATGTATGTATGTATGTATGTATGTATGTATGTAAGTGTACTGTATGTAATGTATGTAATGTAATGTAATGTAATGTAATGTAATGTAATGTAATGTAATGTATGTATGTATGTATGTATGTATGTATGTATGTAATGTATGTATGTATGTATGTATGTAATGTATGTATGTATGTATGTATGTATGTATGTATGTATGTATGTATGTATGTATGTATGTATGTATGTATGTATGTATGTATGTATGTATGTATGTATGTATGTATGTATGTATGTATGTATGTATGTATGTATGTATGTATGTATGTATGTATGTATGTATGTATGTATGTATGTATGTATGTATGTATGTATGTATGTATGTATGTATGTATGTATGTATGTATGTATGTATGTATGTATGTATGTATGTATGTATGTATGTATGTATGTATGTATGTATGTATGTATGTATGTATGTATGTATGTATGTATGTATGTATGTATGTAATGTATGTGTATGTATGTATGTATGTATGTATGTATGTATGTATGTATGTATGTATGTATGTATGTATGTATGTATGTATGTATGTATGTATGTATGTATGTATGTATGTATGTATGTATGTATGTATGTAATGTATGTATGTATGTATGTATGTATGTATGTATGTATGTATGTATGTATGTGTATGTATGTATGTATGTATGTATGTATGTATGTATGTATGTATGTATGTATGTATGTATGTATGTATGTATGTATGTATGTATGTATGTATGTATGTATGTATGTATGTATGTATGTATGTATGTATGTATGTATGTATGTATGTATGTATGTATGTATGTATGTATGTATGTATGTATGTATGTATGTATGTATGTATGTATGTATGTATGTATGTATGTATGTATGTATGTATGTATGTATGTATGTATGTATGTATGTATGTATGTATGTATGTATGTAATGTAATGTAATGTAATGTAATGTAATGTAATGTATGTATATGTGTAGTGTAATGTAAGGTAAGGTAATGTAATGTATGTATGTATGTATGTATGTAGGTAAATATGTATGTAGTGCGATGTGTGATTGTAATGTATGTATGCATGTATGTATGTATGTATGCATGCATGCGTGTATGTATGTATGTATGTATGTATGTATGTATGTATGTAATGTATGTATGTATGTATGTAATGTATGTATGTATGTATGCATGTATGGTAATGTAATGTAATGTAATGTAATGTCATGTGATGTGATGTGATGTGATGTAATGTAATGTATGTATATGTATGTATGTATGTATGTATGTAAGGTATGTATGCAATGTAATGTATGTAATGTATGTAATGTATGTAATGTATGTAATGTATGTAATGTATGTAATGTATGCAATGTATGTATGTATGTATGTATGTATGTATGTATGTATGTATGTAATGTATGTAATGTATGCAATGTATGTAATGTAATGTAATGTATTGTAATGTAATGTAATGTATGTATGTATTTAATGTAATGTAATGTGATGTAAGGTATGTATTAATGTAATGTCATGTGATGTGATGTAAGGTATGTATGTAATGTAATGTATGTAATGTAATGTAATGTAATGTTATGTCATGTTATGTTATGTTATGTATGTATGTATGTAGGAAGTAGGTATGTATGTATGCATGTATGTATGTATGCATGTATGCATGTTTGTATATATGTATGTAATGTAAGGTAATGTCATGCCATGCAATGCAATGCATTGCATTGAAATGTGTGATTTAATGTAATGTAATGTAATGTAACGTAATTTAGTGTATGTAATGTATCAATGTATTTATGTACGTACCTACGTATGTATTCTTGTATGTGTGTGTGTACAAAGGTCAAAGTAAATGGCAATCATATCGGATATACATGTGCATATATGCGGCGCACGTACATATGCTGATATTGCTTTGTGAGCGGGCGCGGTTATGTTGGGTTCTTTGAGCTCGCATTGGGGATGACCAGGCTTACTATGACCTCCGGATGCAGCTGGCAACTGGCAGGATCAGTCGGCGCTATGTTGTTCTGGCCCATGGCTGGCTACCACATGGAAGGACCGGCATTGACGCGCTCCTCACGTGGCGGGCTTGCTCGCAGACTCGCGCAGGCGCGGGGTGCGAAGCGAAGATTGCACCCACTCAGCGCGTGCAACAGCTTTAAGCACGCATGCAGGGCGACTCACCGGAGACTTCCCATGAGACTAGATCCCATTTGTTTCTTGTGATTCAAGATGTGTAGCCAAGCGACTTGTTTGCTCGCATGTTTTGTGCTTTGCAGGTGGCGCAGGCAAACCGAGCAAGACCAGGCTGAGGACCCTTGAGCGATCCTCGTTGTCCTTCAGCTTGCTGCTGGTTCAAATTCTGACAGGCCGCCCGCCTTAAAGGCTGTTGAGCCTCACACAGCTCACAAGGTTGTTGACCTCTTTTTGTTTTTGCAAAGTTCGGCTGAGTCACTTATCATTCCCCCACCCACCCACCCTCCCGGTCAAGGTCGCCGACATCAGATTCGCAGCCACCTCTCCTTTGTGGGGCATCCGGTGGTGCGTGACGAGTTGTACTCCTCCTCTGCCACCTTCAACGCGGACCTGGGCCTTTGCACCAGGAACTTCCTCCACCGCTGCAGCCTCGAATTCGAGGCTCGGGCACACTCAGCTGGTTCCCGTTGGCTTCCCCAGGAAGAAAGTTGGGACATTCTCTAACATGACCTGACTCCCAAGTTGAAATTTGTTCAATGACAGGCTCCTCGAGACCCATCTGGTTCCAGCCATCTTTGTCTCCATAAGGCCAAGGGCGTGCGCCGCTCGGTGGAGGCGGTTTGCCCCACCGAGCTCCTGGAGACCCTCCGCCGGCTCTTCCCCTCGCCCTCCAAAGAGCTGCGGCGGTTTCTCAGAGACGGGGTGACGTGGCCGGGAAAAGCCGCCGGGAAAAGCCGCGCGCGCGCCAAAGGGTTCGACCCAGGTAGCTTCAAAAAGAGAGAGAGAGAGAAACCTACCCATGTGGCGAAGTTTTCGAGAAGCAGATTGCGGCCGCTTGCGTTGGGTTTTTGGGGAAGTTGCAAGGGCTGTTCCGTGGGGTGGGAGATGACGTGGCCAGGAGAAGGCATGGGCAGCAGATGGCGCCGAGGGCGCTGTGCCCTCGCGAGGAGCGCCTTGGGCCCAGGGACAGTGCATGCAGGAGCGTCTCATCTTGGAAACTGCTAGGAAGGGGTCGTGTGACTTGCAGTATGCCCCCATGTGCCGCAGATGGGGAAAGAACCCAAACTCGTGGCTCGTGGAATGCAGGACGTATGCCCACCCCAGCAGAGCTCCAACAAGCCGTCAGAAGCCCAGAAAGTCGAGGGTCGCTGCTTGTGGGGGCGCCGTCGGCCCGGCCTGCGGCCTTTTCCGGTATTTTCCGGTCCCAGGTGGCGAAGGCCATCCGCCCGGATGGCAAGGAGCGCGGTCCTTGGAGCCCAGGTGAATGTTAGCCCAAAAGCAACGTCTCGAAGCTGGCCAGGTTGAAGGCCAAGGGTCCCAAACGTTTTACACGTGGGACGGTTCCCCTTTGGTGAAAGGCTTCGAGGGCAGAAGTGGCGAGCCCTGCCAACGTCACGCGCGATGTTCAGGTCCCGCTTGTATGGCGCCGTGCTGGCGGTGGCAATGGGCCTCTTGGAGCAGCTGGAGAAGTTTTGTGGTTTGAAGACCCTCCAACAGCTCAGTGGACGCATTTTCCATGATGCCGCCAAGTCAGAACTCACACCCAAGTGTTGATCTTTGCAGGGCCCTGCCAAGCTGCCAAGCGCCCACTGCAGATTGTGAGGGTGGCGTTTGAGGCTGGTGGCAGGAGGTGAGTGGAGACGAGAAGCTCTTCCCCAACGCGTTGCTGCCCCAGAGCACGGTGCCAACGAGTCGACAAACTGCAGTGCAGAACAAGCTGCATCAGGCTGGCCCGCGCTGCCATCACAGCGTCGGGTGCCTGAGTGTTGCGCATTGGTCTCATATGGCCATGGGTCCAAAACCCGTACCTTCAGTGAACATCCCAATCTCCACTAAAATAGTCAAAAATGGGTGGTGAATTCACCTACCCCAAAATGGGATCCCATTGGTTTTGACAACCACAGCCATCCTGTGACTAGCTCACGGGAGCAAGCCGTTGGAGTGCGTGGTCCTTTTTAGGCGGAGGGAGCTCGGTGCCATCGACGCGGCGGTGAGGCCCCTGCTTGTGCTTGCCGCCAACGTTTGGACGAGGTCCACAAAAGGGCTTTGGTCTTTGGCGTTTGGTCTTTGGCGTTTCCTGGGCCCTACCACTTTTTGTCTTGGGCAGCATGGTGCATTCTGATTTTCAAATGGCCCTGGGTCGCATAGCTCGGCCCGCGCTGGACTTTCGATCAAGTACTGCATTGTCCAACTTGACCAAGCCAGCGCACTTGCCTTGCAAGCTGTTGGATTGCAAGGCCGACCCCAGCTCGCCGCATCCGCGAGCTCTGGGATGACCGAGAGAACGACCTGAAGGCCTCGCCGTTCGGTTGGATAGCATACGAGCCTGCAAGAAGGTGGCTGGGGAGCCAACACCTTGGCTGATAGAATGAGCCTCCTCCAAAATCAACCGGCTTTGGGTTCAGTGTTTGGAGAGCTCGGATGTGGGTGTGGGTCAGAATTAAGCCACCAGAGGACCGCAGGTTTTAGTACATGTTTCCATGTAGCAGGGCAACCCATTTTGGGGTTACCCATGTTGCCCCAGTTTTGACAATGCGAGCCTTGCCCCGCAGACCTCCGGCGCTTTGGCCATCGACCTGGATTCCGTGCCAGGCGGGTGGTGGTCAGTTGGCCACCGGTTTTGGCACCGAAGTCGGTGGTGGGACCTTGTGTGAGGGGATGGGACCTCGGGTGACCGGATCCCTTGGCGAAGTGTCCTGTTTCCTGCCAGGCGCTTCGGCTCCCCCTCCCCCCCCCACCCCCAAAAAAAAAAACACATGGGTCAGCGCGGAAACTTTTGGTCAGGGCGCACTTCAACTGACTCAGCTTCCAAAAGCGGAGGCCTCTGGGCCCGGCTGGCAGAGATTTGCCAGGCCTTGGCCTCAGCCACGTGTTCACTTGGGGTTGTCCGTGCCCGGATGCCAGTGCCGCGCATCGCAGCTTTGCCGACCAATGGATCGAGACCATGGCTCATTCAGCTGGAGACACCGGACACGTGCAAGCAGTCAGCGCGAGCGCACGCAGCCCAAGCAGCACGAAAACACCCCATCCCCCGCCGTTGCTTGCTTTTGCGGCCATGCTCAGCCTGGCGAGTGGTGTGCCAACAGGGCGTCCCTGCCCGCAGTGGCGGCCGCAACGCCCAGCTCAAGTCGCTGCTGGCCAGGTGGGCCTGTCGTAAGGGCTCTTATTTCATGCGCGGATGCAATGTTTGAGGTCAGCTACCCACATCAAACTGAAGATAGCTGTTGTGAGGGGGGGGGTGAGACTACAAGCCGTTCTCATGGCAACATTCTTTGCAGCCAGGCCCTCGTTGGGATGATTCATCGAAAGGCTAAACCAAAGTGAGGCGCCAAAGCCCCCATCTCTTCCTCGTCCTGGCAGTCGCGGAAGCTACGTCAGAGCAGCATCGCGCTGGTCGCCTGCGTGGCGGCGACCCGGGCGCAGGGCCGGCGGCAACGAGCCGCCCGCACAGCTATCTCGCCCCGCGGCAAGGTCAGCTGATGATGTTCGCATGCCGAACTTGCACAGGACGCGTGCAGAGCGCACAAGTGTCGGATGCGAGCATTCGTGGGATGCGGGGCAAAGGCAGGGCAGAGATTAATGCGTTTGCCACTCGAGGGTGTCTTTATGGGTCAACATCCAAGGATCGGAAAGGCATCTTCGTCTGACCTGCGCCCTGCTGCAGATGTGGCGGTGCGATCCTTGCGCTGGACAGCAGGCAGCCATGCGCATGTGTCTTGTGCTGCGTCGTGGCCGTGGCTTCGCTTCGGCGCCCGGTGACAGTTCCCGTGTTTAGTGGCTGGCCGGATGTTGAAGGCCTCACGCGCCAGGTTGGCTGGATGGAACAGAGTTCACGGAAGAAGACTATTCCCTGCTCGCAAGCAGAGAAGTACAGTCGTACCAATCGCTTTATTTGGCAGATGCCTGGCGGCATAGATGTTGCAGGGTAGGCGACGAGTGTTCGGGTGGTGGAGGGCCGTTGCCGAGCATTTGGCAGGACCGGGGGTATCCATGCACTTTCTTGGTTGCCAGAAGCTCGGAGCAGCTTGGCATGATACCAGTCTCATGGTTTGATGGTCCTCTTGAATGTTCAGAGCTGTGGCTCAGGCAGCGTGAGCCTGCAAAGGAAGCCAACTCCTGGTTTGATTGGGGTGGCTCAGGCGCTGGGTGTGGCCAAGTTAGAGCGTAGGCCGCAATGGAGCGTATGGGCCCCATGGACAGCCTGAATCGGGTTCACGGGGCTTGCTGGTGTCATCAAACTCCCCTTGCTGAGCTGATGCAGATTTGGTCAGACACTCCACTTCAATTTGTTTGCTCAGGCGTCCGTTTGTGCTACGGTTGGGGTGCAATGAGGAAATTGCCCTGAGTCACAGGCTGCCCTTTGGCTGTTGGAAGTGGGTGGGCAAGGCATGCAAAGGGGCTGGGGGCACTACAGATGCATTATGTTTTTCGATTGGAAGGTTGCCCCGGCTTTGGCTTACACACATGACTCTCTGCAACGGTCAAGCATCAGCCCTCGACCGCAAGAAGCAAGCACAATAGTCAGCAACACCATAAGTCGTGTTAAGCTCTCACAAAGCACAGCACATCAAAGTTACGGCAAGTTCCTCCAAACGAAAACTCAATGAGTCAAGTCATTTGAGTCATTTGAGTGAGTTGAGTGAGTTGAGTAGTTACTCCAAAAGAAAACTCAATGAGTCAGTTGAGCCAGTCCCATGAGTGCGTCAAGTCCATGGCGGAGCTGGTGAAGCGCCGCTTCGCGGAGTTCGAGGAGGGCGAGGGCCTGCTGAGCCGCGAGCTGCTGCTGCGGGTGCTGCGGCGCTTGGAGCCCGGGCTGAGCCGCGCGGAGCTCGAGCTCCTCACCGCGGAAGCGGCGGAGGCGGACGGCGCGGGCGCCGTGCGCTACGGGGCCTTCGTGGACGGCCTCTTTGCGGGGCTGAAGGAGGCGGCGCCAGAGGCCTCACAGGCGCCACGGGCGGCGGCACAGGTCTTGCAGGAGGCGAAGGAGGCGCAGGAGGCGAAGGAGAAGTGGTTGATTCGCGCAGGGCCGAGCGACTGGCAGCTGCCGCTGCGCTTGGCGCCGCTGCGAAGGCGCCTGGAAGAACTGGGCGCTGGCTTGGTGCCAGTGGTCTTGGAGCCGGGGAAGCCCTTCGTGGCTGTGTGTCATCTTGACCTGGAGCTGTGTCGGGCTTCTAGTGTGGAGTCATTGCTCCAAGAAGTGGCAAGCTGGGAGCGCTTGCCTGCCTAGCCTTGTCTTTGCCGCTGCCTCGCTGGAGCTTTCAAGATTTGGCGAGCTAGGAATTCCTGCTGCGCAGTCTTGTCTCTTCTGCTGCTTCACTCGAGCTTCCAAGAAGCCGGCTTTCCTAAAGCACGCAGAGCTGCAGAAGACAAAGAGTGTGTTCAAGCCAACATGCCAGAGGCGTATACAAACCAGGCAATCTGTATAATGCCGGGTGTTGAAAACACTATTTCAACAACTAGCGCCTCAGGCGGGTCTGCTTCGAGCGTGGTCGGATGCGTGGGATGCGAAGTGAAGTGCTTCAGCCGCTTGACGAACGAAGAGCTGCCAACTGGCAAGTATGACGGCGGTCAGCAGCTTCTTGACCGCAGGGCGTGGCCCCTCGACCTTTGCGACACATCGGCTGAAGTTTGCGCGCCAGGGTCGCGCTCAATGCCATTGCCATGTCAGACTCAACCGCATAACTTGCTTGAGTTGCCAGATCAGAGAGCAAGCGCCGGCATGCTCCAACTTTCGGTTTCAAAAGAGTTCTGGCCGGGATCTAAACCTTCACTCCCAACCCACCCTCAGCCAACCCGTCAGTCAGAATGAATACCCAACCGATGTTGACTTTTTAAAAAGCCCCGAATCATTCCAAAATCAACGCGCCGCGAACCAACCCCATCCATCGGAAGCCAAGCCCTGAAACCCATGCTGCACCTCGAATCAAACCCAGCCCAAACCACCCGAAGGCCGGCGTTGAAGTTATGCCTTGAGGGAGAGGGGTACGAATACTGAAGCCATGTGAAGTTGCACATGTTAATTTCCAGCCAAAGGTCTGTGCAATTTGCAGATACTGACAGCACCATCCACATATTTTCTAGACCCTCAAATTCCGATATGCCCAACACAAGCAACAGGAAAACCACATTACACACATATATATGTGTATATATATATATATATATATTTTTTGGGGGGGTACCAAAAACGAGCCACCCATATCTTTGCAAGGACAGTGCTTCGACCCGTGATGGCTGACTTGGCGGTCTCCTCCGACTCTTGGCACCGAAAATTCCGAAAGCGCGGAACCGTGTGGTTCTTGCCGCTTCGAGCGGCGAGGAATGATTGAGAAGTACAAATTGGCCCGAGATCCACCATCCAATGGTGGTTTTTCCCTAGATAGGCCAATCGGTTCCTTCCAAAAAATCCGGAAACTCGGTCCTAGCTATCAGCAGCAGCGAGTTTTTTGTGGCTGAGGAGTGCCGGGGCAAAGGCATCGCCCGGAAGCTGGTGGAGGAGCTGGAGCGGGTAGTTCTGGACTGGGGCTATGAGGAGCTGGTGCTGCTGGTGGAAGCCACCAACTTCCAGGCGGATCACTTGGGGTTTAACCCAACCACTTCTGTGATACAAGGGATTCTCCCCCCCCTTATGTGGGGGGGGAGTCTTTCGGAAGCCCTTCTTGTTGTGTCACAGAAGTGGTCATTTCCCACAGCCCCGAGGCGGATGGTCCAGTTTTTGAAGCAGAGCTGATGGCGATTTCTGCCTGCATGAGGCCCGTGGGGTGTATGGCCGCTTGGGCTACCGACTCGGTGGTCTACGGCTCGCAGAAACGAACCTTGCCGTGCATGGAACGGTGGCCTGGAAAGCCTGCAGTGGCAAGCGACTGAGACCTCAGGACCCTTTTCCTGGACAAGGCCGGCGCAACTCCCAGTGTGGCGGAGCGTAAGACAGAGACATGGCGGCAAAGTGTCAAACTAGGTACTCGGGGCGTCACAGCCATCCACGTCAGGAGTCAGTGCAATCCCGTCTGACAATGCTTCCCATTCAACCCGTTGCTTGTCATCCTTGCAAAACACGAAACAATCAGGCCGCACCCTTTTATTTGCTTGTTGTGGCATTTGGGCTCCGGAATGGGTTTGCCTTTGACCTTGAGGTTGCCTTCCTCCTGCGAAAGTGCCTGAAACCATTTCCACTGGGTGACCTTGAGAACACCGACTGGCCGAGTGTTCTGGTTGTTCTGGGACTGGGCATCGTGCTGGTTCAAAGGCCAGACCTGGTGGCAGAGTTGCAAAACAACTTGTCCACATTCTTACCTACGTTAGGCTCTTGAGTTTGCCTTGGGACAATGACACGAGAAGTTAGCGAATCTTCCTTGTACATCATGTTCCGTTGAAAGGAGGCTGCCAAGGCGAATGTCAGGTTCCTGGGAAAGCATCTCGGCGGCGTGATTTTCCGAGCGAGAGAAAGTGGACGAGCGAAGCGTGGGAATCAAGATTCTCGGACTTATTTGTTGGATTCGCACCAAACAACTGCCCAAAGGCGATCCCCAAGATCTAGGGCAGACTTTTCCGCGGCCTGTGGCCTCGTTCTTGGCCCAGGCCAAGCTCGGCGCTCGCCCTGGGCCCAGAGCATGTAGCTTCAGTGACACTGAGCTTATGGCTGCAGCCCAGACCCTCCCAGGTTCAGAGGTGGTTGTGCCGCACTGCGACAAGGAAGCGCAGCAGCCGCTGAGTCGCTTGGCCTGGCGGTCGCTTGTCGGTCGCCGCTTTCCCACCCAGTCAAGATCAATCGCAGATGCCCGACGAAGAAACATTGGGCCCACAGAGGGCAAACAAAAACGAAACCAGCTGCTTTGTCTCATGTGCTTTCCAAAGCCCTTGCACAACATTGCCCAGTTTGCCTGTCTCAGTGGTTGCGCCAGCTCCGAGCCATCTCAGGAACTCGAAATGGTGTATTTGTTTGTGTGCGTGCCTGTGCGTGTCTCTGCTGCCTCTGCGCGTGCATGCTTGTGTGTGTGTGTGTGTGTGTCGTTTTTCGTGGTTTTCCCGGTGGTTTCCCCATGCACTTCACCTGGTGCCGGCCTGAAGGCGGGCTCTGGGCAGTCATGAGCGGCCTGGTGGCGGAGGTGCTCCGAGCCTTTCGGCTGATGGACCTGGAGGCCATGAGGAGAGTTGCGTCCCCAAAATGGCTTCGGTGTTCGGCTCTCCTTTTGGTTGAACGCTTGGTTTCGCTTTGCTTTGCCTTGCTTGGCTTGGCCTCGATGTTTTCTCTTTTTTCTCCTCCTCTCTCTCTCTCTCTCCCTCTCTCTCTCCCTCTCTCTCTCCCTCTCTCTCTCTCTCTCTCTCTCTCTCTCTCTCTCTCTCTCTCTCTCTCTCTCTCTCTCTTGCGCTCCCTCGCAGCGTTCGGGTTGGCTTCAACGCATTGGGCTATTGGTCCTTATGGTTTGGGCTGTTGGTTTGCTGGCTGGCTGGTTGTTCCTGTTCAGTTGTTTGGCTTTTCGGTTGTTCGGTCGTCGTGGGATTGCTTGCTGTTAGGGATTACGCCCTGCACCCTTGGAGCAAACATAAGGCAGGTGGCTGTCTTGCAGAGAGAACTCAATGAGAGCAACTAAAGCGCGCATGTGCTTGCCATTGTGCTCGAAACTGGTCTTCAAATCTGCGCTGCCCAAATGAGCCATTAAGCTGCTCAGATCCGTGCGCCTCGTCCGTTTATCGGCTTATCGGGTTATCGGCGTCAGTTTGAAGCCGAGATTGGCAACTTGCGTTTTTGCCTTTGCCTCGGGTTACCGAGTTGAAGGGCCGTCCACGGCTTCTGATGGTTGCCCTGCCTTCATTCATACCATCATGCTGCTTCATGCTGCAAACAGTGCTGGTTGTTGGCAGGCCACGTGGTTGTCCGGGCATCACCCCTTCCAGTTCTCCCCAGCTGACCCTGTCCCACATACCTCAAACACCTCCCACAGGTGCTGACTGAGCTCCGGCTCCGGCGCCACAGCGCAGAGGTGGCAGAGGCACTTTCGGAGCCGATGCTTGCGGGGGCTTCTTTGTGCTTAAAACGGCGCCTGGTTGCGAATGCTACACGTCGTGTGCTGGAAGGGTGCAGCTTTGCATGATTCGCAGGTGGACAACGGCGGCTTGATGCCGGACAATCGCCGAGAGGTGTCCATTCGATGCTTCGTCCCCGATGGAAGCGAGTGGCCGGATGCCACCCTCAATTTGCACACCAAGGAGCGTCTGCTTGCTCAGCCATTTCTCGCGCTTTTGGGGCGCATGGGGACCTGTAGGAACTGTCCCATGGCGGTGTACAGCTTTGAACATGTCCAAGGGTGCGCTGACATTCGTCCCGCCAGGATCGTGAGGTATCGGTGTCTCATAGCATCAGGGCCCGGGGCTCGATGGCTTGGATGTCCAAGCCCGCGGCTCTGCTTTCGTTTGCTTGCCAGAGGGGGCCAAAAGGAACGCCGGCAGAAAGACCAAACGGGCGCAGGAAGAAAACTCACCGAGCTGGATGACCCCCCGCATGTTGACAAGCCCACGTAGCTTCGATGCCTTGACGCGTTAGAGCTCTCATCTCAGGCTGGAAGAGTTTTCGTTTGGTGGAGCCGCGGCGTTCTCAGGCTGGCCCGTGGCGGCGCCCAAAGATGGGTTTCCGCACGCCTTCTTCTTTGGAGGGGGGTTCTTTTTGGCTGTCCCTCCCCATCAGCCGGGGGATGGTTTTTGGTGTTGGTGTTGGTGTTGGTGTTGGTGTGTGTGTGTGTGTGTGTGTGTTGGTTGTGCTGAGGTCAAACCTTTCACCAAGTCTTAGGCCGGAGCTTGCTCACAAGTTGGCTGAGTGGCGGTGAGTTGGGGAGATGCACTGTTTGCTCGTGCACGCTTGGTAGGTGACGGCTACCTTGCCAGAGCCATAGCCAGCAAACTAGGGCTGGTTGCCTCCCTTTGCCAAGATCAAACTGTCCCCGGAGGTGGGCCGTTGAAGTCAGCCCGTCAAACCTGTCTGAGACCAAGTGTAGCAATGCAAATTCCTTCCAACCACCTTCCAACCACCTTCCAACCACCTTGGGACCGCTTGATTTCGCAAGTCCGCCTTGTTTTGCCTTAGGCCATGTGCTGCTGGGGCGTCGTGCCACAAAAGCCCCGCGCCTACAACCCTTACCCAGTGGGTGATTTCACGGAAGACAAGCCAACGTTAGATCGACATACACTTCTGGGGCATGTAAACGTAAAGCTCATGATTCTCCAGGGAGCAGTAGTCACGCTAAGATTCCACATCCGCGTCGCTGATGGTCACTTGCTTACTTTTTGATGTTTGGCCCCAAAGATGTGGAGGTTTGATTCATGCGCTGTACACAGAGCCTATTTGAACATTCTATCACCGTACGCCTTGCGTCAGGCACAAAAATAAGGAGTTGATTGCCAAGAGTGGCTACATGATTTGTCCTTCGAAAGTGTACACGTTCCGTGCACGTGGCCTTGGAATGGGGGATGCTAAAGAACCCCGAGCCCTATGCCAATTTCCGGCACGGATGTGTCGGCCGCCTATTTATTTTGTCGTTGGGCCCAAGCATGTTGGTTTAATTCGTTGACCGTGCTACACTTTGTTTCAAGGCCCCTAACATTGCACAACGCAGCCTAGCTCGCGGTACTTGGATTGTTGTGGTGTAAACAAAGTACGACCGTTGAGTGCTTCGTGATTGGAACTGCTTGTGAGAGTAAAGTGTCTGAACCCACATATTATACATGTCATTGACCGCGCTCCATTTACAAAAGCAGACATCCTTACATACATTGGGTCTTGTCCTCCACTACATTACTGGACTGGTCAGTGGGAAGTGTTCGCTTATGCTGGGAACCCGACCGTACATTTGCACATGCGAAGGTGTTCTCGCTTCTTGGCAAGTAGTGCACGCCGAAAGGGCATTGGCGTCCCATCGAGGCCAGACCTCTCGGCGCGAGCGACGGTGTCATGAGCGAGCAGCTTGGTGCCGCCGTAGGCCGGGGCAGTTCCAAAAGTTTTGAGCGCGATCAATGTTTCAATAGATTGGGCAGTTTCTTCACTGGTCTTTTGGCATGTCCGACTTTTCGGCTGCAAGTGCTTTGCCAGCGATGCATCAAAAAGTCAGGAGGCCAACGGAGGCTTGTACATAGGCTGGTTTTGACCGGCAACCGACGCGACGGAGATGCAGGGAATACTGCAAAAGCCGACTGTCGCCATGTGTGCATGCACAATCGGCGCTTTGGAGTTCTGACTGTGGACATGGGTCGGTTTGTTTGTCCTAATTTGTCCGTGGGTCTTTTAGGGCATATTATTGCTACACGGCACAATGGCGCGCAAATGTAATTGAACTGTGCCACGGCTGGAGCGCTTCATTCGCAGAATGGCACGCACGCCAAGTCTGGAAGGGTGTATTTGTGGGACTTTGGCTCCAGCAAGAGTGGGGGGCACTAGCACAGAAATGTCAAGACAAATCGTTGAGCAAACCCCTGATCCCGCTGTTCTGTTGCTGTACCTCATTGCTTCAGAACTTCGCGTGCATGTGGCGCTGACGGCGTTTGTGCTCGGCAACTTGGATGCCAATACGTTAAGGTTTGCAGGCTTCAGATTTCATTGCCTCGAGGGCTTATCCCATGCAAGGCATGTTGCCTTTACAAGCGTTTGTCCTTCCGCGCCAAAAGTGGAAGCGAGGGGCCGCCCTTTGAGGAGCCCCATCATGGGCAGCTCGCAGCCCGGCCCCCAGCGAGAGACAAGAGGCCAGAGGCGACTGAAGGCGCGTGAAGTCGAGCGAAGGCGAGTGAAGGCGCCTGAACGGTTGGTATTTGCGCCGCCCTCGCCAGGTTCGGGGCCAAATGTTGTATGGGCGTGGGATCCGAAGACATGCAAAGCAGGGCTCTCGGACAGAAAGTTTTGGGGGCCGGTCCGGGTTTCCTGTTGAACTAAGGCATGGTGTGCTACAGGTCCTGCGAGTTCAACGTGCAGGCTTCGACCTTTTGGCCCTGGCCACATGCCCCAAGCAAGTTGCCACCACATGGCCTGCAAGCGCAGGCTGAGACGTGTGGAGCGCCAACTTGCTGCCTTGCATGGCGGCTGCTTGGCCTTGATTGGGTGACTGGTCATGCAACCCCACAAATCTCCTCAGCTGTTTCAATGCCCAGGCTGGGTGCAGACACGGCTGAGACCCGGCTGCAGGGGCAGAAAGAGAACCGGCTTGCTGCTTTTGCCAAAATGGCATTTTGAGCAATTGGGCATCGGATGGGGACATAGCATGTTCTCTGACAAACTATCAAATGTGGTGTATATATATATATAGATATGTATGCTTGCATTTGAAGCTGACATTCATATTGCGCAAGCTTGTGACACTGATTTGACTGAGTGAACTTGAGCTATCCAAGAAGTAGTTCTTGTGTTCAAACAGGCAAATGGCCTTACCCTGTAACCGGGCATGATGATGCACCCATGCTGACCGAGTTTGGCATCAAGCTCGATCAGCTTCAAAGACTGCACGAGCAAGCGAGGCCCTTGGAAGTTCCGCCTTCTATGGGCAAGCTGCTTCGACCCCCTCTGGGGTCGATTTCCCCAATCAATTCAAAAGGCTGCCTTTGATGTACTTGAGTGCGGCGACGGTTTGCCTTGCCCCAGTGAGTTCTTCAGTGGCAACAGGGGTTCTCCGTTTGCGGCAACATGCAACATATGGGTCCATGTTTCCATTTCCAGGACTCCATTTGGGGTACATATTTTTGACCCACAGCCATATGGAAAAGTGTTGCACTCGGAGCTGAAGCGCCATGCTCAGGTTGCCAGCCATTTTAGCGTCTTCGAGGCGTCCGTCCTCTTCGAAGACGCATCTAGCGGCCCCTTGGCGGTCCCTAAGTCTCAGCGCGAGGTCTGAGACTTGGAAGCTGAGGCCTCATTATGGGGAACGGTGTGGACTATGCAAAGATGCCGGGGCCCTGGGGGCCCTGGGGGCTCGCAGGCAACTTGAAGACTCATACGACGGTGAGGTTCCATCCCAAGCATCCGAGGGCTCAAAACTCAAGATGGGAAGCTGAGGAATGCCACAGATTCCCTGATCCGAATGGGTCAGCTGCTGTGCAGGCGGGCGCGTTGCTCAAGCTGCAGCTGTGTTTCTCAATTTGCCTGAGGTGGGCGCTCTCGCAGCAGCCATCAATCGGCATCCAGGTGGGTGTCACTGGCTCAGCAAAGTGAGCACGTATCCAGATGCTTCAATTCCCAGACGTCCTCGTGGAAAACCTCATTTGTTGATGCCTCTTGCGTAGGCGGCTGTCTTTGAATTCAAGGCCTTTTTTTTGATGCAAGTGTTTGGCTTTTGTTTTGCTGGGTGTCCGTGTCGTTTGTTTCGTGCAAGTTGCAAAAATGCTTCCAGCGGTTCGTGTTTTGCTACGCCGCCCGGACTTCATCACAGGATCAACATAAGGATGTCAAGGTATTATTCGTGTTTTGTTTGTTGTCAGCCTGCATCACCCTTTTCTGTTTTTCCTGCACAGTTCTTGGAAGTGTACGCTTTTGTGCGCGTGCACATGTGCATCTGCGGGTCTGCGGGCCTACGGGTCTGCAAGTGTGGGGGGCCGCGGGTGGCATCGTGCATGTGTGTGTGTGTGTGCGTGTGGAGTGACAGAATGCCCTGTCACCACTATTAGTAGCAGGGGGCGTGGCCAACGAAGCTATGAAAGTTTGGCCGGAAGCGTTGAGGGACGCCTCAATGCGTACCTGCAAGTGATTCTGAATGTCTATTTGGCCCCCTTGGTTGCGGCGCTGTTTGTGCTTCTTGTTCTTTCGGGTAACGTTTTCGTTTCTAAAGTGAAGCCAAGTGACTTGCAAGCAGAACTCAGCCGAGACTCATCAGTTGTACTCGAAAGGTTAGCACCCTCCATCTGGAGTTTAAGTGTGTACACCCCATTCATGGGGAATCCTCGGGTGTACCCATTGTGTGACCCCGGGCCGGCTTTGTCGGAAAATTTGACCTCAACGTTCTTATCATAGAACAGCGGAATTTCACATTTAACCAGGAACGAGGTTTCACTAAAGGGAAGACAGCTCTCAGATCATAGAGACGTCTCACCATAGCTGCTGAAGGCTGCTGACTTGAATTGCATTGACTTGCATTTTGTTGGATTCGTTGCTCTCACCATAGCTGCTGATGGCTGCTGACTTGAACTTGCATTGACTTGCATTTTGTCGGATTCGTTTCTCTCACCATTGCTGCTGATGGCCGCTGACTTGAACTTGCATTGACTTGCATTTTGTCGGATTCGTTTCTCTCACCATTGCTGCTGATGGCCGCTGACTTGAACTTGCATTGACTTGCATTTTGTCGGATTCGTTTCTCTCAAGGTGGAAGTGTGACGGTTGTGAGTTGGTTGCGCCACCATGTCTCGACGTGATGATCGTGACAGATCCAGGACTCGGCGCAGACGTGATCGGAGTCCTTCCCCTCAAGCTCGTAAAGCACACCGACGCGAACACAATGACAACCAGGTCTCGGAGGGCATGGATTGGAACAACCTGGTATCCTGGCAACACAATTCCGGCTATAACTCCGCCAACAATTTCCCGGTGATGCCGACCAATTATCAATCGATTCCAAACCCCACGCAGCAGTTCCATCATTCACCGATCAACTACATGATGCCGGTTCCCCCAGAGCCCACGCCAACGAAGTTCATGACGCCCGTGATGCCGCCACCGGTCACTCCCTCGCAAACTACGCCATCACCTGGATACCCTGCAGCCCTGCCGGTTCGACCTCAGAAAGCGTGGCTTACACCATCGGCTGACTGGACACCTGGAGATGGCATGTTAGATATCAATCAGCTCTACAACTTCAGCTTGTTCAGGTCATTCATGGGGGCCTCACCAACTGGCTGCTCCGACCGTTTGCTCACGGCAGATTCGTGACGCGGGAAGGCTTTCGCACTCGCACCGAGGCCTTACTTTGGAGTACCTGTTCCAAACTACTACGACGATCACAGTCGATCAACCTGCTTACCTTGGAAAAGGACCTTGCCAATTCGCTGGGGCTCAACCTGGACGACTTCAATCAGCGGATCAAGGTTCATGACCATTTGGCCAACTTGGTACTTCAGTTTCTTCAGCAACACCACGCAACTCTCACGCCTTCTACACAGACGGATGACATGGTCAAGAAGTACAACGATCTAAATTGCGCTCATGAGTTGCTCCAGGCTCAGTATTCAGCATCGTTATGTGCTTCGACTTCCCCCACGGTGCCAAACCAGAAGGATGATGCAGAGTTGGTTACACCACCACCGGTCAACCACACACAATCTTCGTCACCTCCCAGCTCCCTCCCTACGGCTAGCGCAGCGGCCCTTGATGGCAAGTCGTTTGATGGCGCGGCGCAACCCCGGATCATTCAGTCTCTTCACGGACTTTCTTCACCGCCTTCCAAGCCGGCGGCGTCACAATTGCTCACCATGCACAGCACGCCGGATGACGTCATCAAGTACTACACATGGACTAGTGATCAGCCGCGCTTGTATCTCAAGCAATCGCCCACAACCACCACTTTAGCGTCATGGATCAAGTGGGCCAATCACCCGTCCCGTCTCAACGGCAACAAGTCCTTGGATTCCATGGCGATGCAACTCCTTCAAGCGTGTCAACGCATGCGAAAAGGAGACGCACTACGTTTGGGGCGATGGCGGCCCTGTGGGGACTGGAGCCCGGCTACCTCACCAAGCTCACTGACAAGGCGCTGTGTCACCTCATCGTGACCGCCCGCTTACTCAGTGGGTGAGCAGTCCCCGTCGTTCACTTATGAGCCCGGAGCGGCAGCTGAGTCACGGTTGAAGAGAGGTTCAAAACTCGTCCGTCCTCTTCTTGTTTGCACTTGTTTGATGATGCGCTTGTCTGTGCTTGCGTTGTCATTTGCTTGGTATTGATTGCCGCTTGTATTCATGTCGCCGCCACACTGTAGATTTCATTGGTTGCATGTTCACCATGTTGGCGGAGCTTCGCCGCTGTGGAATCTATGATGATGTTGCACAATGGCATTCTCTGGACACCTTTCTACACTCGTTGACAATGTTCTCTACGTGCTGGCAATACTGCTTTCCTGGACTACCACCACCGTCGATACCAATCGATGAATATGAGTCAGTGGCACAACTACCTTGGTCGGGCCTTATTCTGGAAGTACTAGTTGTGGTCCGGATTGCACTTCAGATTCCGATTCACGCCATGTCACAGTCTCACCACACTGTGGCCAACAGGTATGAGCTCCACAGGTGCCGGTGCACGGCCTATTTATTGATCAGTTTCTTGCAGCGTCTCATTTCTCAAGATTATGGATATGTCCCACCGTTCTTCGAGGTTCTACACTTCTACAAGACATCTCTGTTGTGCGAAATTATGCATTCCACCTTTGCAGACACAAGACATCTTCGCTCATTACGGACACGTTTTCCGGACCTCTATGACTTCATTCACGATCCAGGTCATCATCAACAACCATGCGTTTACATCCGACTTTCTCCATGGCACACACCATACTACGTTGGTGCAACTGATCAGGACGTTCTACGACGAGAACACTCACGCAGTCGCAAATTTCTACAACTACTTCGGGGACGTCACGCCTTCTTCGAACCTGCACTTCACTACTGGAAGCGCACCAACACTTACTGGCTTTTCTGTGCCATTCCGGTTGAGATCAAACTTCCCATTTCCTCGGTTTGGGTCCAGGAAAGCAAGTGGCAATACCTGCTGCGTCCGCATTTGAATGCACCCTGGGTACATAGACTTCTTCGAAAGGTGGGCTTCCGGGAGCATCTAGTTGAGTTTCGACGTCGTTCGTTGTCGACTCCCACCTCGCTCGGTCTACACAAACGTTTTCGACGACGACTACATCCAGATCTTCAACGGCAGTTACGACCTGAAATGTTGGATGACATGCAAGCGCATTACTCTACTCTTTATCAGCTGGGATCCAACACAGGCGCATCGTTCCAGGCCATGCGAGACCTACTGTCGGCGGCTTTTCCTCCCACTCAGCTCTACTACTTCCTGCGACTCTCCGTCTTCGTCAACGAGCCCTTTCGTTCAAAGGCACAGAAACTCCTCGCCCAGGTGATGCGCAAACGACAGCTCCAATCACCAAGCACTTTGACACAACTACTTCTACCGCCTCTACATGTACGGAATTGGAAAGCTCAACTTGGCACGTGGTTACAACGTTGGGTCGCTTCACATCGTAAGTTGTTTCCCTCCCTATTTCTTCCAAAGATCCGGGTTGTGGAAACTCGCAGTGCCACTTTGGGAGACAGGATCTACAACTACCGCACATGGCAACGCAGATGGACTCCTGACGTATCTTTTCCGTGTCGTTGTTCTGACATTGACGATCACCACCTACACCGTGCGCATGAACATGCAGTAATGGTGGATGAGTTCTCACGCATCAATGCGGACATCGACATGGATATCATGGCCGCGTCCATGAAGGATCAGTATTTCGGCGATGTTGACTTGTTGCATCAGCGTTTTACCACACAGCTTCGCAAACTAGCTCGTCGGTGGCATGTACATGGCTCCAGTCTTCTTACTGATCTACGGCCTGTTTTGACTCAGTTGATTGATACCCATCGATCCAACCTTCAAGATCGTGCTTATTGGTCATCTACATCACTACAACGGACCGTGGCTTCTCTGTCCTCGTGGGTTGTAATTCCCGCGGATCATTTTCCCTCTCGTGCACATGTGATTTGCCCTTCGTTGTTTGCCATACTGATGCACAAGACCTTTTGCTCGGGAGAAGTCTTTTCGCTGCGTCGGGAATCTGCAGCATCTTTTCGCTCTGAAGTGGTCACTACGATACCTTCCCTCCTACATCAGCGCTACACGTGGGGACTTCGACTTCAAGCACCGTTGCCTACAGCTCGCATCCTTCCAAAGCCGACCAAGGACTGGCAGAAAGCAAGACCCATCATTTCTTTCTCTCGCACGTGGGCAGCTCCCTTCCTCACGGTCTTCGGCGCCCTCATTTTTGAACTTACCAAAGTTACCTTTCCCGACATACCAGGACAGCTTTCGGTCCAAGAACTTGTCCAACAGCTCTGGGACGCGCTGTCAAAGGCTGATCCCGCCGAATACATCCACCTGGTGTCTCAGGACCTGTCCGGTTTCTTCACGTCCATTCCTTCGGAGCGTTTCCATCAGGCACTACAGGTGCTTCTTCATCGCTATGACCAAGTAGTTGGCCTCCGCCGATCCTCACAATGGTCGGTGTACGAATTGAAGTCAGATCATCGACGCCGTATGTTCAAAGGAAAATGGCGCCGTCAAACGAAGGTCCCTCGAACCTTTCGTGAACAAGACCTTCGTTACCTCCTCGACTTTGTCATTGACAACAGTCACTTCGAGATCAATGGCTACTTGTTCCGGCAAGAACGTGGAGTCGCTATGGGATCACCTGCAGCACCACCTCTCTGTAATCTGGTTGCCACGGTGGAGGACTTCTTCTGGCACCAAACAATGTGTTCTTTGCGTTTTCGCATGCCCGATGTCGGGGTGATCTGGCACGAGCGTTATGTCGATAATCGTTTCATCCTGCTACGTGATTCTGCCCCACACTCACCGGTGCTCAGGAATTTTCTTTCCCTGGAATTTTATCGTCCACCTGTGATGCTTGAGTTTCAGCATGATGACAAAGTGCTGGGTTACCTATGTGATTCTTCGTCCAGGACTATTACACCACAGCTACCTGATCATCCCTCTCAAATCAAAGGGATTCGGAGTGCCAATGATCAGATGTTTGCTTACTCTTCTTGGTCTTCTCGCTCTTGGCTCATTATACGTGGTGCACAACCTGCGGTTCAAAAACAACATGGACTTAACGCTCTCAAACGCCTTTATGAGGCCAAAGGTTTCGATCCCCATCTCCTTCGTGATGTCCGGCGACGACTCGGGACAAAATCTGCATGCTGTCTTGTTGCTGTGTTACTTGTGGTGTGCGCTTGTGATTGCTTGTCGGAGTGTCGTGTTGTGTCTGCATGCAGCTGGCTCAAAATCATGGCGGAGTACATGGTCACCAGTCTATTACGCCCAGACGGCTCGGTTCAAACCACGAGCCAAGTGACGCTGGATCACCTTCCAAACTTCATCAATGGCAATGAGATGCAACTCTTCGTCCGGACACACGGCCTGGTACATCAGCACAATGTGCAGGCGCACAGCTCTTCCCGTGATGTTCCAGCACTTGGATCAGCGACCAACATCAGAGCGGTGCGCAATCATCCAATCGAAAGGCGCTCTCGCTCTCCTAGATCCCGTCGCTCCCGGGTCAGGCTCACACCGGGACCACAAGGGATGTCGGAAGATGAAGAGGACTGGGGAGAATGGAAAGGTGATGGTCGTCGCGCTCATGATGATCGGAGGAGACCTCGATCGCCTACACTGCCGCCTACTCAATTCAGGGCACCTGTGAACCAGATTGAGCTGCTTCATCTCCCTGTTCGCCAGCATGTACCTGACTTGGGAAGTCACCGCTTCACGCTACGCACTGGCTGCCGGATCGAGGAAATTGCCATCCTGGTTGACGGACCTTGGTGTTTCCGAAGCCTGATAAGTGGAAGAAATCGTGGGAGGCGGTCTACAGGAGCCTCATGCCGCATCGCCGCAACATCATCGAAGATGAACAGCGGGTGAAGTCCGTTTCAGAACTCCCATTTTCTCCGTTGCCCCATGATGTCCCAGGCCCCTGGACGGATCAAGTTGTCAAGGAGATTTCCAGCCATTTCCAGATCTCCCCGAAATCCCTGCCGCCACAACTCATTGTCCAGCTTGGCATCTGCGAAGAGGGCTGGCCATATATTCGCAAGACCACACGGACGTATCACCAGTTCACGCCTGACAAGAAGAACGCCCAGAAGAACCTCTTCGGGATCCTCTTCTCGTTTGTGCCACGCCGATCACTACCTGATAAGCATCGCACACAGTCACATTCGACGTTTTTCTGGGCCCATAATACCAATATGCAGGCTGCCATCAGCATCCTGCGAGATGAGGAGCTGATCAGACCCTCGAAATGGCAAGAGCAACCTCCTCCCAATCGCGACTACACAAACTGGAATGAAGTGTGGTTGCCTCCGATGGGCTTCTACTGCAGAGGCAGCCTCCAATCTCATGAAGCGGCGGTCAAGGCAGCTGCCCAGTTCGCGGGAGTACACACTGATCGCCCCATGTGCATCGGTGGATCTGCCAGGCTCCGGCAACAGCATTGTACTATTCCCCGAGGCGGCGTGTACGCCGACATTGCTGCCTCCCACTACTATGATTGCATTCACGCCAAAGATGGCAGGTGGAAACTCCGCTCATCGATTGCGGTTCCCAACTACGTGGGAATGTTCTGGTGAATGACTTCGGCAATGCAGTCCGACACCTCCTTTTGCACTGGCCCACCGTGGTTTGTGCCCAGGCTTTCGTGGTATACATCATGACGCTCTTCTTCCGGAAAAAGCATGCGGGGTTGCTTGACGCTCATGTCTTGGTGCTGTTTGGTGCATGCTTGTTGTATTGCTTGTTGCCTCCGCAGTTTGAGTTGGCCACTCATTGTATCGCCCTTTCTTTCCAGCCATATTCTACACTGGAATGGATCATGGCGACCTTTTACGAGAATGCCGGCATATGCTGCATGCCATCTCGTCGCAGATCAGTATTCTTGTGGCTGGACTACAACGTCTTGAAGGTCAGCAGCGGCATCCACAGCCGCCACCTCCACCACCAGTACCGGACGGGCAACCACCGCCGCCACCCCCGCCATCATCGCCGCCTCCGTCCGTGCCGGCCACATCAGTCCGACCAGATTATCCGACGGCGCCAGTCACTCTTGTGGCCACCTCAGACAACCGGATGGAGCACACGGCTCATGTTCATACGGTGAGTGTCAGCACTTCCCGAGAACGCAGACGGAGAAGAAGGTCCAGACACCGGGAACCTCATCGGCGTCGGTCGCGCAGCCGCAGTCACCACAGGCGTCCTCT
Organism: Effrenium voratum; assembly: GCA_963377175.1. Classification (NCBI taxonomy): domain Eukaryota; class Dinophyceae; order Suessiales; family Symbiodiniaceae; genus Effrenium; species Effrenium voratum. The sequence goes on along the minus strand of CAUJNA010001277.1, from coordinate 20,331 downwards.
TGGCCGCCCTGCCAACGCTGGTCCCACGTCTCACCATCGCGCCTTCACTCCAAAGCACCCACCGGCAGTCAAGGCCATGCCGGCGTGCCGGCCATCTGGTCTTTCATATGACCGTTGACGGACTACCAGCGGCAAAAGGTCCTCAGTATATCGATGCACGCATGTTTTGCCAACATGAGGTTTATGCTGTCCCGCAGCCCTTCTTGCTTGGTTTGTCCTTGCAGTGATTTCATTTGCCACGCAGTTGTCAGTGGAGTTTGTGAACAACCTGGTGGCGGTACTCAATGTCCTCGCATCCCAGTAGCGACTGCTCTGGACACCCTGAACTTTGCCTTGGCGACCGAGCGAACCAGCAGTCTGACACCCGAGTGTCCCCTAGGGCCCCACGGAATTCCAGGCACGGACTGCGCCCTCGCATCATCACAGAGCGCATCTCGTCCGATCGATCTCGCTCTCCTACTCGAATCCGAACCCGGCCTCTGGATACTTCCTCCACCTGGTATATACCGGCCGTGTCCCCGCCTCGTGCGGCACATCGGGATGCCGCTGACAGCATTTCTGGTCGCCGTCCAGAGTCAGTGTTGGATCGGTTGCCACCGCCAAGGCCTCTTGCTCCCCTACCCCCTCACAGTGGACGCGAACCAGGACAGACATCGCCTACCACACCTGATTCGGATTCGGATGGTTCAGTTCGTCCACACCCAGGTGCTTCGTCGTTCCGTCCATCTCCCACGGTGTTTCATGGACCTCGAGAACTTCTACAAGAATTCACTATTGCCCTTCGCAATGCACATCGTGAACCTTTTACGGCGTGGACACAAGGGGAGCTGGATGAGATGGTCAAACGGAAAAAGGACAAGGATTCCAGGCCTACCTACAAAACCATTGCCCGTTTCCTTCAGAAGCCCATTGAGGAAGTCAAGCAGGCCTGGAAGGTCTACCAGCAACTTGAGGCTCGCGCTTAGGGCACCGCGCATCGAAAGAACCAGTGACTACCGGAGGACTAGCCCGTAGGACGTGGCAGTGCATTCTGTGAGCGTTGCATGTTGATCGCATGATTCTTTCCTTACGTGTTTGCATGACATGGCTGGCATGCTTTGCAGTAATGACTTGACGGACCTACATGACATTTCTACCAGTGAGGACATTGTTTGCTGTCATGGGAGTTGTTGATGACTTGGATTTCATGCATGGCTGAGCTGCTCAAATCATGTCGGAGCAAGATGTGCAGACATACATTACTTGGACCCATGGAGCGCAGCCGACGTGGTTACAGTTTCACGGGCCTGGTACATTGCTGGACAGACCAGTTCGATGGACTGCTTCACCTCCGCCCCCGCCAAGGTTTCCAATACTTCTTCCACCTCCACCTCCTCCACCGCCACCACCACCGGTGATTCTACACCCACAGTTTATGCCCTCATTGCGTGCCCCCTTGAGCCCTGCTGTCCCCACTGGCAAGTTGCAAGCATTACTGTCATGCCTTTCTACATCATGGACGGAAGTGTCTTTCTCCCTGTGCTCGTCGCCGACCAGGACATTACCATTGCAGGTGTGTGCGGCATCAGCGGCGGTGAAGCATAGGTGTCGTATACTGTAGACCTTGTGGATTTGTCCCGCCTTCAGTTTGAAAAGTTGTCTTGCATTGCGTTGTTCAACACATTCTCATTACGTCAGGTTGTCATGGCATGAGTGTTTTCGCCGCAGATTCAGTGGATTTGCGATTTCTGTCAGCGGCCCTGCGACGACCAGTTTTGCCGCTATGAACCCTCACTATTTTGAGTACCACATCGAGAGAGGAGTGGAATGGATTCGAATTTACACACCGGGCACGTGGCAACCCGTTGCCACAGATACTCTGGTTCGTGCCCCAAACTACGCTTCCACGTATCGGGAGTGGCGCAAGTCATATCACTTTGACGTGTACTTGCCCGAAGACAGCACCGGAGGAACAGCTGCGGACCCCAATGTCACACCACGTGTGGGAGTACCGAGACTGGGAAACACGAGGTTATCAACGCCTTGGCGCTCCACTACCAGCCATTGGATCGGCGGCGCTCGTGAATGAAGAAGCTACTTCCTCGTTGGAGTCTTCAGTTCCGGATGGGGCGTGGCGGGAACCTTCGCCACCACCATTCTATGATCCTTGGAACGAATCGGATTGATGCTTGAGCAACATGTCGGTTAAAATGATGCGACTGTGCCTGATTTGATTGCGGCATCATGTTGGGTTGTCTTGGATTGTGTTGTGCTTTCCGGCTCCATGTTTTCGCCGCTTCCCTTTTGCCTCCTAGCGGCTTCCCTGGTTGATATGTTCAATTCTACAATATATGGCACTGCAAGATGGACCCTGCCACGCTTCTTTGAGTACGACATCGTCAATGGCCCTGGGATTCGGGTCTATGTACCTGGTCCGTGGCAACCAGTTGCCGAAAACACCTTGGGACCTGCCCCGGAGGACACAACCACCTATTGGGAAGCGCAAAGTCTACCACTTCGACGTGTATTGGCCTAGGGACAGCACGGGCGGCACCAATATGGGCTCTGTTTCCCAGCCGGTCTCATATGCGTCCTTCTATACATGGCAGTATCGTGACTGGGTCACCAGAGGATATCAACGGCTCGGGCGTCACCCCAACATTGCACGTCCAGTTTTCGCTTCGGGATCACCAGACCTCATGTACGCTGGACTGTCCTCTTCGTCGGCATCCTTGAACTCAGATGGTGGCTGATGCTCGTCCTCGTCTTTTCTGGATCTTCAATTCAATTTGATTGGGGCGAGCGCCTTGCTACAAAAGTGTTTGCTTGCATGTTTGATGTTGTGTCACATGTAGTAATAGCTGTCTGCAGCAGTACACCTCTCAATCTGTCATCAAGGGTTTGAGTTGTCATGCCGTGTGTCCGGATCCTCAACAACCAGATGCCCAGTGGGTCAAGATCTTTCATCCGGGATCATGGACTCCACAGGAAGAACATGATGCTCCACCTCCGCCTCACACATACAGAGAGTGGAAGGAGTTCTATGTCCCAAATCCTGGTCAAGACGGCGCGCAGCCCAACGTCAGCATTTGGTACAAAAGGGACTGGGCCACAGAGGGCTATCGGTGAGTCGCTGCCCCTCAAGCTGGTCATGACTTCGACTCGATGTCTTTTCCTGATCAACATAGCGTGGCCACGCAATCCTCGGCATTGTGTATGTCACCGCAAATGTTGGATGCGATTCTTAGATCATCGGATGCGGCGGCTTTCTCCACTGAGGATCTGACTCGTCTTCAAGATGGGATCTCTCAACAACTGTCGGATCGCGCGCGTCATGCATCCCAACAACACCAACCAGTACGTGCATCTCGTGGAATTGCACCACCAGAGTCTGGGGTCTCTGATCCATACCTGCCTACGACACAATCATGCAGCCCCACCGCCAAAGTGAAGCCTATCTTCGAGCTAAATGATGACTAGACTGATGCGTGTTGGGCATGGCACAAAAGGGTGATTTTCATGCTTGTGCTGCCTTGCTTGGTTGCTGATTGTGCATGGTTGTGCATGGTGACTGTTTCGTTACTAGCTGGATCTGAACCCGCGGTACGCCCTGTCTCTCACTTCGGCATGGACATCGAGGATGCAAAGCAGTAGGAGTGGGTGCGGATTTATACTCCGGGACAACCTCAGCTGTGGCAACCTGGAGAAACCGTACCTGACCTACCAGACAACTCGTTTCGGGAGTGGAAGCGGGTAACTGATCCCATTGGTGAGACTGGTGAACACAGTCAGGCGTGGACCATTCGCGACTGGCAGCATCAAGGATACCAACGCATTCTTTCTCGCAGGGAGTCCTTCTCCACACATCATGCCCGTGATCAATCACTTGTTGATGTGCAGAATTCCGACGCAACCCGAGTCGAGGAAATGTTCACCTATGCTCCCCCTATTTCTGACGGTGATCGCTCGACTGCTTTGCAATTCCCTCCGGTCTTCTATGGCGACACCCGTAATGCTCATCGTGGTGATCTTTCGCTCCCGTCTTCTGAGCGGCTTAGGGCAGTTTCGCGTTCCCCTCGCCGCGGTGGATATTTTGGCCAACGATAAGGACACAAAGTTGAGCATGTGATCTTCCTGCAGAAAAAGAGACTTCTCGCCCCTCACTGAGGGGCGTGTGTGTGCGGAGTGACAGAATGCCCTGTCACCACTATTAGTAGCAGGGGGCGTGGCAGCCATCTTCCTAGCCACGCCAACGAAGCTATGGAAGTTTGGCCGGAAGCGTTGAGGGACGCCTCAATGCGTGCCTGCAAGTGATTCTGAATGTCTATTTGGCCCCCTTGGTTGCGGCGCTGTTTGTGCTTCTTGTTCTTTCGGGTAACGTTTTCGTTTCTAAAGCGAAGCCAAGTGACTTGCAAGCAGAACTCAGCCGAGACTCATCAGTTGTACTCGAGACTCATCAGTTGTACTCGAAAGATTAGCACCCTCCATCTGGAGTTTAAGAGTGTGTGTGTGTGTGTGTGTGTGTGAGTGTGAGTGTGAGTGTGAGTGTGAGTGTGTGTGTGTGTGTGTGTGTGAGTGTGAGTGTGTGTGCTCGTGCGATCTTGCTTGTTTGTGTGTGTGTGTTGTGTTTGCTGGTGTTTGTGTTTGTACGTATGCGGGTCTTTTTGTGTGGTGCGGTTGTGCTTGTGTTTGTGTTTCTGTTTGTGTGTGTGCGGAGTGTCAGATCTACCCTGACACCACCTTTTCTTGTCATGAACATGCTCCAATTCCCAGCAGGGGTCAGCAGGGGGCCAGCGCACGACACCATGACGCTGGCCAACGAAGCTAGTGGCGTTGTGGGATTCAGGACGCTGAATCCTGTACCTGCACATGAAGATGGCTGTGATGCTCGGAACGTCTTTTTGGTCCCCTCCCTGAACCGCTGTTGCTTCTTTGGTTCCCTGCTCAGGTAACTAGAGTGGAGCTTTACGTCTTCATCGGTTTGCATCCGTCTCGCCATTCGAAAACCCACCCACTCGACACTCACCAGTTGTACTCGAAAGATGAGATCTTTTCCTTGGGAGTTTAAGTGTGATTACCTTGTCTCGGGGGACCCTCGGGTGTACCCATTGTGTGACCCCGGGCTGGACACCAGGTGATGGCATGTTGGATCGCAACCCGGTTTATTCCTCCTTGACAGTGGCGAACACTCCCCACAATACCAAGCAAGACACTGCTTGCGTGGATATCCGTGACGTTCGTTTGATTCCGGTCATCCACGGTGGGATCTCCAACTGGTTCGACCGTTCGCTCACGGCCGCTTTGTGACGTGGGAGGGGTTTCGGACACGCACAGAGGCGCTGTCGTGGAGCACATACAACTTGTGTCCCAAGACCTTTCAGGTTTCTTCACTTCTATTCCCACTGAGCAGTTTCATCAAGCCCTGCAAGTTCTACTACATCAATATGATCTCAAAGTGGGACTGAACAATGTATCTCATTGGTCAGTCTATGAGATTAAGTCGGATCACCGCAGACGCATCTTCAAAGGGAAGTGGTGCAGCATGACAAAGGTTCCACGCGCATGTTTCATGCTGAGGACTTGTCACCTCTCCTTGACTTTGTCATCGCCAACAGCCATATTCAACGGGCATCTGTTTCGGCAAGAACGTGGAGTGGCCGTGGGATCGCCAGCAGCTCCTCCTCTTTGCAACCTCGTAGCCATGGTTGAGGACTTTTCCTGGCATCAAACCATGTCTACGCTCCGATTTCACTCACCTGACTTTGAAGTTCTTTGGCACCAGCGCTAATTACGTGGACAACCGGTTCATCTTGCTTCGTTCTTCAACGCCGCCTTCCGAAGTTTTGACCAATTTTCTTTCCCTCGAGTTCTACCGTCCGCCTATACTTTCGCAGCGCCAATGATGAGATCTTCACCTACTCATCCTGGTCATCCAAATCGTGGCCAATTGTCCGAGGGGCTCAGCCACTTGTCCAACAACAAGTCGGTCTTCGAGCACTTAAAAGACTTTATGAGGCCAAAGGCTTCAACCCTGACAAACTCCGAGACGTGAGACGCAGAGTGTCAAGAGGCGTTACTTTGTTGTGTTGTGCTTCACGCGGGGTATCACTTGGCTCGTGTGAGTTTCAGTGATTGAACGTGCACAAGTTTGACTCCTGCTTGTGCCACTGATTGTTGTCTCCATGGCCTCTACGCCAACATTACAACTGGGTGTGGGAAACAACCTGCTGCACCCAGATGGAACTGTCCAGACGACCAGCCAAGTTACGCTTGAACAGTTCCCGTCATTCATCAGCGGCAATGACGTCCAGCTCTTCGCTCAAACTCACGCGGCCATTCACCACGAGAACGTCCGCCAGCATGCCGTAGTGCAATCCCAACCTTGTCACAGCACAAGGTGCTCGGTGCGTGACAGATGTCGCAGATCCAGGACAGACCCCAGATCCAGAGCCAAGTCCTCGGCGTCAACAGGTACGTCTCACACGGCATCCTCCAGGCGCAACGACGATCCTGATGATGATGACAACTAATAACAGTGGAAGAGTCATACCCGAGATGACCGTGATAATCGTCGCCCCGGTGTTCTCAGGGATCCTCCGTCGTCCACACATCAGTCACAGCAATCCTCATCATCAAGGAGGACGACCGGTGATAATGCGCTGTCGCGCAGCACCGCCTGCTCTAGGAAGTCACGTGTTCATGTTGAGGCCCAACGACATCCAGTACTACACGCTCCCCAGCGTAGCAGCCCTGGCTTTTTCATACGTGGCAGCTGGAAGAAGTCCTGGGAAACCATTTACCGCAGCCTCATGCCTCTCCGTGCGGAGATCCTTAGAGACACTCATCGCGTGCGCGCGATATCGGAGTTTGTTCCGGCACCACTACCGGAAGGAGAACCAGGGAACTGGACCCGCACCATCCTCGGTGACATCTCCTGCGAATTTGGCATCCACGTGGAGGACTTGCCTGAGCAACTCTCCGTGCAGGGGGATTGTTGGAGCATTGCTGGCCTTATATTCGACGCGCCCGGCATGATTTCCAACGATTTGAAAGCACATCCAAGAAAAAAACCTATGGCAACCAATATGGCATCTTCTTCCACTTTGTGCCGCGGCGGACCCTACCCAGCAATTTCAGACCCAGTCAATCGGGAGTATCGTAGACGATTTTCCGTGAATCCACTCAGTTGCCAGCATGCTGTGAGGGTGTCTGCCTTCCTTTGAAACACGCGAAAGAAGCGTCATTGAGCATGTCATTGATTCTGCTACAGTGCTTGCGTGTCTGAACTGCTTCATCCGGCAGCAGCCTGTTGTCTTGACACCGTAATTGTCCTCCGCATCTCACCTATGGATCATGGAGACCTATTGCGAGAGTGTCGCAATCTTCTGTTTGCGCCGACGGCACCGATCAACATCTTATTGGCAGGCCGAAAACGACTTGAAGCTCAGCAGATGAATCCGCCTCCGCCTTCCGTACATCAACCTCCGGCACCTCCAGCAGCGCCTCATCCTCCACAGGCTCCATCAAACTCGACGGCATCTAACTCGGCACCGACTTCACTGCCACCGCTAACGACGCCGGCGCCAGCATCCCCCAAAACTACACCAGTCAACGTTCGTGTGAACCCGACTCTATGCGACTTCTGCGACCCCGGCGATAAGCAATCCTGCGTTGCCACTCAGCATCTCTCCCTCATGAATCTCGGGAGCGCAATCGTCCCCGGCGCGATGCACGCCGACACAGATCACGGTCCAGGAGCAGACGCAGAAGACCTCTGAATGGACGACCGCCCCGTCGCGTAGCTGATGGAACTCCTTCTGTGAAAGCAATGCTGGCCTGCCGACCATCAGGATTGGCTAGAGGACGATGACCGTGGACATAACATGAAAATAGGCGTTGTCTCTTGATGTTTCTCACCTTTGATGCTTCATGTGCTTGTGGCACCGACTCGTCAGGTTCCCACGAGCAGGAGGAAGGGCAACAAACGAGGTAAAGGTAGTGTCCACTGGCAGCCTCAAGTAGGGGGTGGTGATCTCGATCTCGATCCATGTTCCGGCATCAGATACTCCGTGACAATCCGAGGTCGCAATCCATGACGAGAATTGCGGGGAGGTCCAGAGCCGCCGCAATCTGAGAGGATAGGCGTTGAGGATGGTCACAAGATTCTTCACAAACTCAGTCGACAGCAGCATGGCAACCGAAAGCAGCTCATCTCTTCTGAGCGACCACATACGAACGCCGCCGACATTGACCTCGAACACGCCACAGCAGGAACAAGCAGAACTGTGACTTCCTCCTCACCCTCTTCCTCCGAAGCGGATCCGGACGCTTCCTCTTTCCACTCGTTCACAGTCGCAAAACAGGTGTTTTGAGTTTGCTTCCTTGTTCTTGCAGACATCACTTGGACACATGAAAGACATCCCTCTTGGCTACAAAATCATGGGTCCGCACATGAACTGAAGCGCTTCAGTTCCTTCCTCCACCACCTTCACCTCCTACGCAATTTCCACGCGATCTGCGTGGTCAACCAGCAGAAGCACCGCTTCCTCCACCTCCACTCCACCTCCACCAACACCAGCTTGGCTACAACCCGACTGGCTATTACTGGTACGTGGATCCAATCCAACCTCTACTACACACTGCCCACCAGGTCCAACATCGCTCAGGGAGCGCAACAGTCGGATTCTGGCATCTACAAATCCACAATTCATATCCGGGCGTAGAGAAACAAGGAGCTCTTCGTCTACACATCGACCACGGACCAGTACCAATACATGCAATCTCATCGCTGCGCACATTACTGTCGCGCCAGACTGACCAATGGCAAGATGCGTCTTGCCCCATGTGTTCGTCATCAAGCTGGTCACTTTCACTGCAGATTAATACTAATGGGCGACCTTACTGCAGTGATAGCATGTGTTTGAAAGGCAGTGTTGACCGCGTTTCCGTCATGTGCAACCTTTTGTTGTCTTGCGTGTTGCGTGCGTGTGACTTGCTCACTGGTTGAAGAAGTTTCAGAACCACTGCGGACTCCTTGGCACAGCCCGTCTCACGCGCCACGTTTGGCGTTTCCGGGACTGGAACACTAGAGGATGGCAGAAGCTGGGAAATCCCACTATCCGGCGTACACAACCACTTTTCCAGTGCACCATGACGCTGGCCGACGAAGCTAGTGGTGTCGTGGGATGGGATTCAGGACGCTGAATCCTGTACCTGCACATGAAGATGGCTGTGATGCTCGGAACGTCTTTTTGGTCCCCTCCCTGAACCGCTGTTGCTTCTTTGGTTCCCTGTTCAAGTAACTTGAGTGAAGATTTACGCCTCCATCGGTTTGCATCCGTCTCGCCACTTGAAAACCCACCCGCTCGAGACTCACCAGTTGCACTCGAAAGATGAGATCTCTCCCTCGGGAGTTTAAGTGCGTGTGTTGTGAGTGTGTGTCTGTGTGTTTTGTGGTTTCTGGTGTTTGTATGTATGCGTGTGTTTTTGTGTGGTGTGTTTGGCTTGTGTTTTGTGTTTGCGTGTGTGTTTGTGTGTGTGGGCGTGCGATCTTGTTTGCTTGTGTGAGTGAGTGGGTGGGTGGGTGGGTGGGTGGGTGGGTGGGTGGGTGGGTGGGTGGGTGGGGATATGGACTGGTATATCTATGTGTGGGGGGGTGGGTGGGTGAGTGAGTGAGTGAGTGAGTGAGTGAGTGAGTGAGTGAGTGAGTGAGTGAGTGAGTGAGTGAGTGAGTGAGTGAGTGAGTGAGTGAGTGAGTGTAAGTGAGGCGTGTTTTTTGCGTGGTGCGTTTGTGCTTGTGTTTGTGTTTGTGTGTTTGTGTGTGTGTGTGTTGTGAGTGTGTGTCTGTGTGTGTTTTGTGTTTTCTGGTGCATGTATGCGTGTGTTTTTGTGTGGGTGTTTGTGTTTGTGTTTGCGTGTGTGAGCGTGCGATCTTGTTTGGTTGTGTGTGAGTGCGTGTTTTGTGCGTTTTATGGTGGGTGTGTTTGTACGTATGCGTGTATTTTTATGTGGTGCGTTTGTGTTTCTGTTTGTGTTTGTGAGAAGGGGCCTTTGTGGCCATGCCCTTCCTAAGACAAACGAGTAGAAGGTTCGTGGCGAAATTTGAAAGGAGCGGCCGCCGCTTTCATCCCAGGTAGACTTTGGCATGCTCAAAAGTGTGCAGGGCCTTCTGCCTGAACCCCAATGGATTGCGAATGGATGGGCAGCGAAAGGGTCAGAATGGATGAGCATGCGTCACAGGAGGTAACGCCAAGGCATTGGCAGAAAGTGCCTGCCCACCTGTCAATGGCTCATGTGTCCTATTTCGCGCAGAATCTGCTCGCGAGCCAGTGAGGTCGATGCCAAATGGCACAGACGGCCCCGCCTATTTTGGGCCTGCTTGCGCAGGTGCAAGCCGTGAGAGGGCCAAAGGGGGTCGATTCTCCGAGCTCCGAAATGCGGTGCTGTTTTGACGGAGAGGTGCTCGCCATTTGGCTGACACCTCGAGGAACGAGACACAGGGGGTATGTGGGGGGATGGGCTGGCGGCCCATTTGGCTGATTGGCTGACACCTCGAGGCAGGTTGGCGCAGTTGCTGAAGTTGCTGCGTGTCTATCCCAAGTGAGCCATAATCAAAACCCGGGAAAGTGAAGGTTAGTAAGGGAAAGCAAGTTGAACTCGAAAAGTTTCTCCTGTTCCAGTCTGCCAAGCCCCCAAAACATTCCCAGCGCGACCAGCCCATACTCCCGAGAGCACTGCCTGGAGTAGGAAGCCGACTCCAGGCACGAGGGTATGGTCCACCTCTCTGCGGAAGCGAGGGACCAGCTCAGCGAGCTGAGATTTCTGCCCTTGATCTTGGGCAGCCGGGCACTCGCTCTTTCGGGCGGCGCGTTTTTTGAGCGGATGTGTTGTGCAAGCAACGGATGGCATGTGTTTGGTTGACATGTCTTGGTGCGAAAGGCAAGGACGAAGTCCAATCATGTGCAAGAAGTCGTGAGATGGTTGCTGTGGCAACTTGCTGCCACCATTGCCACCCAAGTCAGGTCACAACACATATTATTTGGACGCCTTCACAGAGGCACGGGCAGACCCCAGGGTTTGCATTTGTGGCAAGCTGTCGGAATGGGACGGCATGGGCCGGTCAACATCCACACCCGTGCACGCACAGGACCAAGTACGCATGCAGTGTGCACGCGCATGCAAGCAAATGTACATGCACTGGCAGAGAAAGCACACGCAAGAAACAGAGACAAGCGGAGAGCCACACGGGCACGCACACAGAGGCGCGCGCGCACGCAGATGCGCACACGCACACGCGCACACGCGCGCACACAAACACACATGTTTGCGTCAAAGCGGTTGTTTCTGTTGGTTTCCTTTAAAACCGCCCAAAAAGAGAGGACACAACCCCACACAGACACAAAGTCACACAGACAAAGTCACACAGACACAGACAGACACAGTTTCACACACGCACACAGACACAGACATAGCACTCCACGACATGGAGACATACCGAAACAAACAGACACACAGCCAAAGAAAGGAGTTTAATAGTTGGGTTTTTTTTCGCGCCAGTCAGTCGCCAATTGTGAGCAGCTCCATGTGCCGCCAAATGCTTGCGTGCTTTGATGTCCCCCATCAGGCGAAAGAGCAAACCCAAAGTCTGGACGAAGCACGACCTTTGCTGAGTAGGGTGGATAGCGACATGAAGGACGGGGAGGTGTGGATTGAGAGCCGGCCAGTCCCAGTGTTGACTCAAGAGATCTGCAAAGATGTAATCCAAGGATGCGATGGGATAGAAACTAGGGAGGGCCTCCCCCGAGATGTTACTGACATGCAGGTCAGCGTGACTTACAAGGAATGGGTCGGCTTGTTGACAATGCCAGGACAGAAGTAGAAGGATGTGACTTGTCAGCACATGTGATCGCGTCTTCCACGCCATCTTACTGGCACCTTCATGGCATATTTGTTGAACCCTAAGAGTGGCCAGATAAACCTGCAGCCTCGAGAGGACGTGTGCACACGGATTGCCGTTGTTTCCCATTGATCTGGACAAGTCGCGTGTTTGCTACATGGCCAGGTCTTTCGAGGAGTTCAAAGAGCTATTGCAGACGCATCACGTGGACTTGTCCAAGTTTGGCAAGGCCGGTGGCAGTGCGCGTGTTGGGCCCCGCATGATCGCATGCGCCCCTTCAAACATTTCCAGCGCACCTCCATGAGGATGAAAGCCCATGGTTGAATGGCCAGCAGTTGCCATTGCTGATGCTAGCAAGCAGTGAGGGCAACATGAAGTCCCTACAGCAGTTCTATGATGCAGTGGTGAAGGAGGAGAAGTGCCTTGGCAGGAGTTTCAGTGTGCTTGGCTTCCGCAACACTTGATGCAAGCTCTACAACGGGAGCACGAACACATGAGCCTGGCGAAGCAGTGCCAAGTTGTTGCACGTGACGATTTGGGCAACGTGTGCCGTTCTGCTTGGCAGTTCTTTCAAGCAGTATCGGTCCAACGGTTGTTGTCTGCGGACCTTCACTGCCTCTGGGGCTAAGAAATTGCATGGCACCCCGCTGGGATTGCATGTCTCTCACATTTTGCTTGGAAACGATGGGGCCAGCGTGGAACACTCTTTTTCCAGTTGGAAGGGACTGCCCCCCGGGGCCTTCCTGAGCTGAAGGTGCTACTTGCAGCTGAAGAGCGGCGTGTTGCATCGCTTTGTTGAGCTGGTGCGCATCCACCTACGCACCTGTGGCTGCATTTCAGGACACGCAACTGCCTGGCTGAGCTGAGCTGTAAACATTCAACCTTGTGACTTTCAGAACTTGAAGTTTGGAGTAGATAGCCCTAAGGGGGTCCGGACCCCAAGCCATGCACAATCCCATGTCTCATCAAAGCGTGATTGAAGCGCTCAGGCTTTCGCAATTCGGAGGGGAAGCTGAGAGAGCTCAAAATCTTTGCAGAGCCTTCGCCTCAGATGCCAGGGCCTGGTGCCAGATCTTTGCCGGACATGGAAAGCGTGGCTGTGCTTTTGGTCTATTCCGGCAGAAGATGGGTGTGGGTCAAAATTAAATCACCAGGGGGGCGCAGGTTTTAGTCTTGGTTTCCATTTGTCAGGGTTCCATTTTGGGGTTACCCTGTTTTTGACCCACACCCACACAAAAAAATGAGGGCAACCCGAATTGTCCCATGTCCTCGCGGCCGAACGGTGCGACTGGAGGATCTACGAGGACGGCCGCGAGCGCCAGCGGAACCAGCTGCTGGCTGTGGCACAAAGCCCGGTGTGGGTTCTTGCATTCGTGTCAGCGGTTCTAACTGGAAGGACAGGTTGCTTTTGTTTGTGTCTTTGTGTTGTTTGTGTGTTCGTGTTGTTCGTGTTGTTTGTGTTGTTTGTGTTCGCTTTTTGTATGCGTGTGTGTGTGTGTGTGTGTGCTTTTGTGCTTGTGTTTGTGTGTGTGTTCTCCGAAGTGAAGATACCGAGCATGCAGCTGCACTGGCTTCAGGGGAGCTTCGCAAATTTCCGAGGTGCTTCGCTTGAAGGACCAAGGCGACTGGAAGTCAGCGGGGCGCCCGGCACTGCGTGGTGAGCGCATGCGCGTGTGTGGAGCCGGGAGCCATCGACGACATGCCTGAGACTTCGCGTTGAATTCTCGAGCTCCCACAGGCTCTGGAGAGATGCTTTGAGACGAAGTTTGGCATCCCTGCGCATGCCAGCAGCCTGAGCGATGTGTGTCAACGAGCCAGGAACGGCTGCCCGCTGCCACCGCTTTTATGCCTGCTGTGAAGGTAAGAGTGGCTACAATACAATACAAGCTGCATTCAATCGTGCTTGCAGCAATGCGAAGTAAATTGCTTGTCTGGCGCTTTCGAAACTGTAGAGAGAGAGAGAGATGTATTAGAATGGTTTGTCTGCGGGATCACGTTCTGGTCGGTACGCGAAGGGGGGACTTTTGAGGTTAGGCTTGAGTTTCATGATGTTCAGGCTTGGCTGTTCAATCGGAAAGTGCAAGACTTCGACTGTGTGAGCTTCTGCCGCCAAGCTATTAAAGCAACAAAACACGTCAGCAGGCTATTGAGCTTTTGCATGCACCACCCTAATTTGGGCGCAATAAACAAATCAGAAACCCCGATTGTGAAAGCCCCCAAACTGGGTTGCTCAGGCAAGACCCTTGCTTTGCCGGCCCGAATGTGATGGCAAAAACCGGGTGGCGACGCATGCGTTGAACTTGCCGAGGTCCAGCCAAGCCTGTTCCACATTGCCAAAGATGCACCTTGGCACAGCAGTTCTCGATTGTTGCTGGTCGAAGGAGACACAAGCATCCCTCGTATCAATGAATAGGTTGCTGATGCACATTCTCTTGTTTGCTTGCTGCCTTGATTATGCATGTATGTAATGTGATGCTAATGGAATGCAATTGCAATTGCAGCTGCAATTCTAATGTAATGTGATGTAAAAGTAAGTATTTATGCATTTGTGCAAAGTATGGATGTATGTAGCGTCATGGAATGCAATGCAGTGCAATGTGATGCAATGGAATGCAATGTGATGCAAATTGATGCAATGTAAGAGAATGCGATGCAATGTACTGCAATGTAACGCAATGTAACGCAATGTAACGCAATGTAATTCAATGTATCTAAGCATGTATGCATTGTTGAATGCATGCATGTATGCATGTATGCATGTATGTATGTATGTAATGTAATGCAATGTAATGCAATGTAATGCAATGTAACGCAATGTAACGCAATGTAATGCAATGTAATGCTGTAATGCAATGTAATGCAATGTAATGCAATGTAATGCCAGGTAATGCCATGTAATGCCATGTAATGCAATGTAATGCAATGTAATGCAATGTAATGCACTGTAACACAGTGTAATGCACTGTAATGCAATGTAATGCAATGTAATGCAATGTAATGCAATGTAATGCAATGTAACGTGACGCAAACGTAGTGTAATGTAGTGTAATGTAGTGTAATGTAATGTGATGTAATGTGATGTAATGGATGTAATTTATGTGTCTATGTATGTATGTATTGTAATGTATTGTATTGTATTGTATTGTAATGTAATGTAATGTAATGTAATGTATGTAATGTATGTATGTATGTATGTGATGTGATGTGATGTTATGTTACGTTGTGTTATGCTATGTCATGTTATGTAATGTTACGTTATGTTATGTAATGTTACATTATGTTATGGTATGGTTTGGTATGGTATGGTACGTATGTATGTACGTATGTATTGTATGTAATGTAATGTATTGAATGTATGTAATGTCTGTAGTTATTTAATGTACGTAATGTATGTATTGTATTGTGCTGTCTTGTCTTGTCTTGCTTTGTCTTGTATTGTATTGTGTTGTGTTGTGTTGTGAATGGTATGGTGTGGCTTGGTTTGTATGTTTGTATGTTTGTATGTTTGTAGGTTTGTATGTTTGTATGTTTGTATGTTTTTATGTATGTACGTATGTAATGTAATGTCTGTACTGTACTGTAATGTATGTATTGTGATGTATGTACGTATTGTGCGTATGTAATGTAATCAGTGTATGTATGTATGTATGTATGTATGTATGTACGTATGTATGTACGTATGTAATGTATGTATGTATTTGTATGTACTGTAATGTAATGTAATGCAAGGTAATTCAATGTAATGTAATGTAAGGCAATGCAATGAATGTGAGTATGTATGAATGTATGCGTACCATACCATACGAAACCATACCATAACATAACATAACACAATGTAACATTACATAACATAACGTAGCATTACATAGCATGACATAGCATAACACAACGTAACATAACATCACATGAAATTACATACATACATACATTAGATACATTACATTACATTACATTACATTACAATACAATACAATACAATACATACATACATACATACATATATTACAAACAAACATGCACTACATACATACATGCATACATACATACATACATAGATAGAAAGATAGATACATGCATACATACATTACATCAACTACATACATGCATGCATACATACATACATACAATACATTACATTACATCACATCACATTACATTACATTACATACATACATACCTACATGACATACATACATACATTACATTACATTACCTTACATTTCATTACATTACATTACATTACATTACATACATACACAATACATACATACATACATACATACATACATACATACATACATTACATTACATTACATTACATTACATTACATTACATTACATTACATACATAGATACATACATCACATCACATACATACATTCCATTCCATTCCATTCCATTCCATTACATTACATTACATTACATACATACTTACATTACATACATACATACATTACATTACATTTTTTTACATTACATTCCATTTCACACATACATACATTACATTACATTACATACATACATTACATTTCATTACACTACATTACATTACATTACAAGACATTACATACATACATTACATACATATATGTATGTATGTATGTACTGTATGTAATGTAATGTATTGAATGTATGTAATGTCTGTAATTAATGTATGTAATGTATGTATTGTATTGTGCTGTATTGTCTTGTCTTGTCTTGTCTTGCTTTGCCTTGCTTTGTCTTGTATTGTATTGTGTTGTGTTGTGTTTTGTTGTGTGTGTATGGTATGGTATGGCTTGGTTTGTATGTTTGTATGTTTGTATGTTTGTATGTTTGTATGTTTGTATGTTTGTAGGTTTGTAGGTTTGTAGGTTTGTAGGTTTGTAGGTTTGTAGGTTTGTAGGTTTGTATGTTTGTATGTATGTATGTACGTATGTAATGTAATGTCTGTACCGTACTGTACTGTACTGTAATGTATGTAATGTGATGTATGTATGTATTGTGTGTATGTAGTGTAATCAGTGTATGTATGTATGTATGTACGTATGTATGTACGTATGTATGTACGTATGTAATGTATGTATGTATTTGTATGTAATGTAATGCAATGTAATGCAATGTAATGCAATGTAATGTAATGTAATGTAATGCAAGGTAATTCAATGTAATGTAATGTAATGCAATGTATGTGCGTATGTATGAATGTATGTATGTAATGTATGTATGTATGTAATGTATTGTAATGTAATGTAATGTAACGACATGTAATGTAAAGTATGTATGTATGTAATGTAATGTATGTATGTGTGAAATGTAGTGTAATGTAATGAAATGTAATGTAATGTAATGTAATGTATGTATGTATGTAATGTAAGTATGTATGTATGTAATGTAATGTAATGTAATGTAATGGAAAGAAATGTATGTATGTATGTAATGTAATGTATGTATGTAATGTAATGTAATGTAATGTAATGTGTGTATGTATGTATGTATGTATTGTATGTATGTATGTAATGTAATGTAATGTGATGTAATGTAATGTCATGTAATGTAATGTAATGTAAGGTATGTATGTATGTATGTATGTATAATGTAGTGTAATGTAATGTAATGTAATGTAAGTATGCATGTATGTATATGTAATATGTATGTATGTAATGTAGTGTAATGTATTGTAATGTATTGTAATGTATTGTGATGTAATGTAGTGTATGTATGTAATGTAATGTAATGTGATGTGATGTAATGTAATGTAATGTAATGTAATGTAATGTAATGTAATGTGTGTATGTATGTAATGTATGTATGTGTGTGTAATGTAATGTAATGCAATGCAATGCAATGCAATGTAATGTAATGTAATGGAATGGAATGTAATGTAATGTGTGTATGTAGGTATGTATCTACGTATCTACGTATCCACCTATGCATCTACGTATGTATGTATGTATGCATGTATGTCATGTCATGGCTTGTCTTGTCTTGTCATGGCGTCTTATGCATGTATGCATGCATGCATGTATGTACGTATGTAATGTAATGTAATAAATGTATGAAATGTAGTGCAATGTAATGTAATGTAACGCAATGTAACGCAATGTAATGGAATGTAATGTAATGGTATGTAATGGTATGTAATGGTGTGTAATGGTATGTAATGGTATGTAATGGTATGTAATGGTATGCAATGGTATGTAATGGTATGTAATGGTATGTAATGGTATGTAATGGTATGTAATGGTATGTAATGGTATGTAATGGTATGTAATGGTATGTAATGGTATGTAATGGTATGTATGCAGGAAATGCATGTATTGCAACGTACCGTAATCAAATGTAAGGTAATGTATACATGCATGCATGTTATGTACGTAATGTATGTATGCATGTATGCATGTATGCATGTATGTATGTATGCATGTATGTATGTATGGAGTGTATGTATGTATGTATGGAGTGTACTGCAATGTAATGTGATGTAGTGTAATGTATTGTAACGGAATGGATTGTAATGTCATGTAGTATGAATGTATGCATGTGCCTGTATGTGTATGTTTTTATGTGTGCGCATATGTGTATGCATGCATGTTTGTGTGTGTATGTATGTAAGGTAATGCAATGCAATGCAATTCAATGCAATTCAGTGCAGTGTAAGTTAATGTAATGTAATGCAATATAATGTAATGTGATGTGATGTCATGTGATGTAATGTATGTAATGCATGTGATGTAATGTATATAATGTATGTAATGTATGTATGCATGAATGTATGTGTGCATGGGTATACTTCTGTATGCACACATGTTTGTTTGTGTGTTGTGTGTGTGTGTGTTTGTATTTGTGACGCTGCTGACCCAGCATGAGAAAGAGGAGAGATGTCCTGCAATGCCACGCACTATGTCAAACATTTCGCGTTGAATCAAACTAGACACGGGCCAAAAAGGAAGGGAGTCCTGATTAAGCTTTTCTCGAGTCGCTTTGCTTGTTTGCACGTTTTGCTTGGTTGACCTCTTTTTTTGCCCGTATGGTGAAAATCGCAACTGCACAGCTAGCAGGGCTAGCAGAGCGCCTATTTTGAGCCATGGCGGTTGAAGAGCACGAGTCTGAGATGCACGAAGAGGAGATCACAGCGTGCTCATTTGAGAACTGGTTCCACTTGCATCTCGGAAGAAGCATGTTTTCATATTTGATCGCCGGATGCTCCAGTGCGCCAGTGGCTGATTTGGGTTTTGTTTCGCAGCGTTGGTAGAGCAAGCTTAGGTTCAAGCGATCTACATTCAAAAGTGAGATCATCCCCTTGCCAGAGGCGTTTGTGCGATACTTGCTGGCCGACGGCATTCATGTCCCGAATGAGCGCAGTGACGCGGTCAGTGACGGTTGGGGGTCTGGTGGGGAATCGGACGACGACAACCCCGATGCGACTTATCACTTTCCGGAGCTGGAGGAGGAGGTGCGCGGTGCGATCGGCCGGCTCAACGGGAAGGTGCTGCCAAAGCTGAACTGGAGTGCCCCGAAGGATGCTCACTGGATCCACGGCTCTCTGAAGTGCACCACGCCCTCGGAAGTTTTTACATTGCTCAAGGCCTCAGACTTCATCTCTCACGACCTTTGCCACGCCTTCGACCACTGTAAGTCCGCGCGCAGGCGGCCAGAGTCCTTCAGCTTGGTGTTGCGCAGGTGGCACTCGCTGCACGAGTCCAACGAGTTCCGGGCCTTCGTCCGGGACTCGAAGCTGGTTGCCGTGAGCCAGCGGCATACATCCACGTTCTTCGAGCATCTAACGCGGCCAGATGAGAGAGAAGCAATCATGAGCGCCATTCAGCAATTCTGCACTGAAGAGGTGTTGGGCCGCTTCTCATTGCCGCGATTTGCTTTTGAAGCCTGGAGGCACTAGCCATGGTTCGCAGTTGAAAGTTGAAGCGCATGCGGTTCACAGAGTGTTTGTGTGTGTGTGCGCGCTTGTGTGTGTGTGTGTGGGTGTGCGTGTTTGTGTTGTGTTTGTGTGTGTGTGTGCGTGTTTCTGTTTGTGCCTGTGTTTGTGTGTGAGTGTGTGTTTTTTTTTGTGTGTGTATGAGTGGTTTTGTGTGAGTGTTTGTGTGTGTGTGTTTGTGTGTGTGTGTGTGTTTGTGTGTGTGTGTGTTTGTGTGTGTGTGTGTGTGTGTTTGTGCGTGTGTGTGTGTGTGTGTGTGTGAGTGTGTGTGTGTGGCAGTGTGTGTGTCTGTGTGTCTTTGTGGGTGTCTTTGTGTGTGTGTGTGTGTTTGTGTGTGTGTGTGTTCTTTTTGTGTGTGTGTGTGTGTTTTTGTGTGTGTCGTCGTCGTCGTCGTCGTCGTCGTCGTCGTCGTCGTCGTCGTCGTCGTCGTCGTCGTCGTCGTCGTCGTCGTCGTCGTCGTCGTCGTCGTCGTCGTCGTCGTCGTCGTCGTCGTCGTCGTCGTCGTCGTCGTCGTCGTCGTCGTCGTCCGTCGTCGTCGTCG
>CAUJNA010001276.1:0-93832 GCA_963377175.1 Effrenium voratum | reverse complement strand
TCTTCCCACGCTTCTTCCCACGCTTCTTCCCACGCTTCTTCCCGCGCTTCTTCCCACGCTTCTTCCCACGCTTCCTCCCACGCTTCCTCCCACGCTTCTTCCCACGCTTCCTCCCACGCTTCTTCCCACGCTTCTTCCCACGCTTCTTCCCACGCTTCGTCCCACGCTTCTTCCCACGCTTCTTCCCACGCTTCTTCCCTCGCTTCTTCCCACGCTTCTTCCCACGCTTCTTTCCTCCCGCGCTTCCCACGCTTCCCCCGCTTCCCCGCTTCCCCCGCTTCCTGCGCTTCCCGCGCTTCCCACGCTTCTTCCCACGCTTCTTCCCACGCTTCTTCCCACGCTTCTTCCCACGCTTCTTCCAACGCTTCCTCCCACGCTTCCCACGCTTCCCACGCTTCCCACGCTTCCCACGCTTCCCACGCTTCCCACGCTCCGCGCACCCGACGCCAATTGGGTGAAATGAAACATCTTGCAGACGAGAGGAAAGAGTCTAGGTGGGGTTGGCAGTGTGAAGCTCCTTGCAGCGCTTTGACAATGCATTGAGCTGGAGGCTGTGAGGTTGAGTTGCCTCAGGTTCAGAGATACACCTGGTGATCCGAATTCAGAAGTGCGAGGGCCTGGCCATTGCAGACGAAGACAAAGGTGTGTCGAGCCCCTTTCTTCGGGTAAGTGCTCCAGTGGCAATTACTGCAGGCTGTCCGAACTCAGCTTAAGCTCTTAAGCTCAGGCTGGGACAACATGATGCAGACCTCGGCCATTTTAAAGGACACGCTCCGGCCTGTATTCAATCATACCTTTTACTTTCCTGTGCGCTTCTTCAACGACAAGGTCACAGCCCGCAAGTATTGGGAGACAGCCTTCCTCTATGAAATGAAATCCAAGGGTGACATTCAAATTCAGCTGTGGCACTATGACGAAGCTTCGTCCACATCTCTCGGCTTCACCACAGCTTCTTTGATCTCAGTCTTGAGGAGACGCTAGTACGCACTCAGTATTTCATTGCATTGTGCAATCGCATTCCGGATTTGAACCAACATTTGTTCAACCGAGTCATTGATTGAACGCAGGTAATACTGTGGTCAATTGTACGCTTCGTGGACGCGCTGAGAGCGCCAAACAGAGTGAAGAAGAGGAGCTGGACGTGCAGCCCAAAGAGTCGTCCTGGTACGATGTGGAGAGGCCGGTGGTGTGGTACGACGGATTCCGGACGCCATTGGTGGGGTGCCAGATCGCCAACCCGCAGCAGGCGCTCGTGCACTACGAGGCCTACTTCTACCCTGCCTGGCCTGTGGACTTCAAGCACATGAACGAGCACATGGACGACCATGCAGGGGAGCTGGACTGGCAGGCGAGCTTCACTGTTTCAAAGAGTCCAAACCGGGAAGGTCGGGAGGCACACGAAAAACAGATAATAAGGGATGATCATACAGAAGCCACGATCATGTTCATACATGTTCACACATGTTCACACATGTTCATGTTCATACACGTCAATGATGCTCCTTCCCTTTTGAAGGCTAAGGACGCGGAGTTTCTGAAGCGGAACGAGGCCTTCGCGGAGTACTTTGCGGGTCCCTTCCCGGACTCCATCGGTGCCAAGAGGTGCAAAGCCATTGGGCCCGGGCCCAGCGAGGTGCGGAGCTTCCCGTGCACGGGCGCGCACCCGATGAACCTGGAGACCCTCCCGTTGATGGCGTTTTTGTCCGAGGTCATTGTGAGCCAGGACTACATCAAGCCAGCGAAGCTGCTCCACTGGATGAATTGCATCACCTTCAGAATGTCGGTGAAACAAGAGCGCACCGGCAGGATCACTCAAGACATGTGGAAAGATCCACAGTTTTTGCTGTTCAGCCGGCAGGGAACTCCACAAGATCACGCCATACTGCTGTGCTCGGTTTTGTTGGGGATGAGCCGAGATGCCTATGTGGTGAAGGGAACCATTCGAGTGAACGATGGCAAGCCTCGCCTGGTGGAGCATGTTTGGGTGATGACGAGGGAGGATGGTGGTTGGGTGACCTTTTGGGAGCCTTCCACCTGCGAGTTCTATCACTTGCCCAATCGCTGGATCAAGCAGAAGAAGCTGGATCAAAAAGAGGCAGTTGTGGAGGTCCAGCAGAAAGAGGAGGATGAGGAAGATGACAACTTGCAACCGCTAGAACGAGTGAGTTACGAGGCCCTGGCTGGAAATGTGAATTGTTTCTCGCGCAAGCGAGCCCCAAGTTGCCTTGCCAATGTTGAAAGGGCACCAACTCGCAGGTTTAGTTGCGGTTCAACGATGTTCAACGGTTCCTGAGCAGCCCGAGCCTAGGTCCAAGATATCCGCGTCGACGTGGAAGGTGACGTGGCCACGGACGTGCGAGGCCCTCGACCCAAGCAGCGCGCCAAGGCAAAGGCGGCGGGCCGCGACATGGTGCGGCAGCAGATGTTGGAAACGCAAGCTCTGCTGCCCGTCGCGCCCAAGCAGCAGCTGCTGGCAGACAGGACCTTGGTGGATTGGCTGCCTTACGACTCGGTCGACGTGGCCTTCAACACGCGCCAGCTCTGGGCCAATCGCCAGAATCATCACCCAGCATGTATCACCTACAACTTTGAGGATTCCTTTCCGGTGACCGAAGAAGAAGGCGAGGGTGCCTGGATGACGTTGATGTCTGACGAGGAGCGCTCCAAGCACGAGATCAACTACGTCACCCAAAACATCCTCATGGAGGCACCAATGAAGCCTCCCCAAGTTCGGAAGATGTGCGACCAGCTGGTGGCCCTCAATGAGGACAGAGTTTCCTTGAACATTTCAATGCCGAACAGTGCGTGATCTTCCTCCCGAGCTGTTTCGACTTAGACATGGACCTTGTGACGCAGTGCACCTCCGTAACATTGTTCTCGGAAAAAGGGCATCCCGTGCGAGGAGACTCTCCGCCTTCTCCGCGGGAGGAATGGCAAGGAGACGAACTTTGATCTTCGGCCCCAATTGCTGCAACAGCCGGGCTCTCACGGGGCTCTCACGGGGCTCTCACGGGGCTCGTATAATTCAAAAGGAAAGAGCGGGCCGAGCACCAGGCTGGACAGCTTCCTGGAGATTCACGAGGAGGTTGCAGGGTTAGACCTGGACTTTTGCCCGATTTTCGAGAAGGACGCGTCCCGAGTGTGTCGAGTGTGTCGAGTGATTGTTGAGTGTGTCGAGCGTCGAGTCTAGGACCGCGCCGAATGGAGCCTTGAAGAAAGCCAGCTGGCGGACATTCTGGCTCCCCGCTTTCAGGACGGAAGGCTCCGGATATCTCCGGAGCTGGCTGCATGCCGCATGCATGCCCGTTCGCTTAGGAGCGGTGCAACAGGCTGGGAACGGCCTTCAAGCAGGCGGACGAGCCACGGCCTCAGAGACGAGAGAGTCTGAGCCAAGCCGTGACTCTCAGGCGCGGCAAGTACAGATACTACTCAGCAATCCAGGCGTTTATTGCTTCTTGTTTCTTCCAGTGAAAGCGCGCCTTTGAGCAAGGCTCAGGAGGAGAAGGGCTGGCATCACGTTCTGGTAAGGATCAAGAGCTTCCACGCAGGCGAGAATTGATTGGGGGGGCAATTCAAGGCCTTTTGATGAAGCATGTTTGCGCTCTGAGTGAAGCATTTCGGTTTGAAGGCCTGTTGACTCGGTCGCATTTGAGGCAAGTCCGTGTTCCCCACCATGAAGGGCAAGGAGCGCTGCTTCCCAAAGATCAAGATCTGCATCATCTGTCACACTCCCAATGCAGGAGTTTTCGGGCTTTCCGCTGCACTTCAGTAGCGCGGACAAGGCCGTTGGGTTGTGCCAGGGCCAGCCGGAGTTGATTCGATTGAGGACTTGATCCGCGACTATGTGATGGCTGCGCCAGAGTTGCTTGCCCGAACTTCCTTGTTGCGTTGATGCGTTGTTGCGCAATGCTATCAATGCAGGTACCAAGATTTGATCCAGATGGAAGATGATGTTGTGTTCACCATACACTGCAAAATATTCCCAATGGCAGCAGGCGGCTTCACATTTCACGTTTTAGCATACTTTAGCCATTTTGACCTCTTTGACCTCAGGCATCTCGTCCACGTGGCTCTTCTTTGGGACGCAGCGTCCGCTGCAGGCCGCGACGGCCGGGGTTGCGAGACGCATCAAGCTGTGCGCCGCGTTGACGCTTTGCGCCAAACGATTGCACTGCAGGCGCGCTGAGTCTGGTCTCACAGAATTGCCCGCTGCAAAGCCAGCGTGGCTAGATTCAGGCATAGAGCATCGAAAGCATGCGACCCGGTCTTTTTGGCCCAGATTGGCCTACTCCGATGGGAGAAAACGTGTTCGAGTTATGTTCGGGAGGGTTGAAGTGCCGCAAGACGTCATCGGAAGAGTCTGCAAGACGGGCTGCACAAGCACGGGCCAGAACCACCAGATGGACTGACCGGAGAGGATGGGCAACGAGGGGCGATATAGTGACTCAAGCGACGCGGGAGAATTAGCTCAAGCGTTCTGAATTTAGAGCCTCTGCGTCGATGTTCAGGTGCGCGCCACGCTCACGTATCATTTGAAAGCAAGGCGGCAAGGCGTTAAGATCTCTTCGTTGCGATCTGACAGCGCGGCCAAGTCCGGAACCGTCGGCTTTGGTCTTCGTTGGCGCTCTGCAATGGCAGCAGTTTCGTCGCCGTACGGGCGCGCTGTGATATCTTAGCGGAAGATCCGTCATGGCTCCAAAGGTCTAGAGTTGGCTGGAAGTCTCTTCGGCTCTGGGCCTCCCCCTCTCTCTCGCCTACTCCCTCTCTCTTTCTTTCTCCTTCGCGCGCAAATCAACTTGCGCTCAGCACGGGCTGGTCAATGTGGGGCTGAGGAATTACCTGCAGCCATATATAAGCGTCATCAATGCAGAGCTGACAATACGGCATCGTGACCCTGCCGCACTGTCCGGGCGTCCAAAAAGTGTAGGGATTGGACCACCGTCAGCCTGCGCGTCCAAAGCTTCAGCGCATTACGCGTTTATAGTGCAGTGGGTGTAGCGGGCGAGTTGCCGCGTCTGGCCTTGCAGACAGGGCCACAGCGATCACAGGAGCTCGGAACGAGGCTTCGCATCCTGAAAGGGATGCGCCGGGCTAGAACGGACAGCCAAACTCCCTCCGAGCTGGGGTGCAAGTCAATTGTCGCGCAGGAGTTGGACACGCCGCACAGAGCAATGCGTGTGTTGAATGCTGCCCAGCCGAATATCTTTCTCTCGGAAACTCCATTCAAACGCAAAGCGACCAAGGGATCAGAGCAGTATAAGGAGGGGACATTTCTGAGGTGGTGTCAAAACATCGCGCATCCCAGCGAGGCGATCTTTGCCTTTTCGGGCTTGGCGCCCGTGTTCGGTTTTCCTGGCCTGGGCGGCCGAGCAGTGCTCCTTCTCAAATGAGTACATCCCTGCAACCGCTCAGGAAAGCGGCGATCTGCCGAGATCGCGCAGCAGCCGACCGTTTTCGCTCTGCACAACCTCTCCCGGGCCATGGAGTGACCGCCCAGCCGACAACCCCCGCAGCAGCCCCCGCTAAAACAGCCCGGCACGACCCGGCCCAGTCCCTGTTGCGGCCGCGCTTGCCCTTTCCAGCCTCGATTCCGAAGACTTGCTCCAGGTGCTCCAGGAACTTGCCTTTACCTTTCAGATTGTGCCTTCTTTTCGCTCTTTCCGCTAGCCTCGAAGCCGGTGCCAGCACGGAAGCGTCCATGCGAGCCTGGACGTTGTGGTTCCTGTTGCCCCGCCTGTTGTTACACCGGAGTTCAAGCAAGACTGGCTTGCATCGGCGCCTTCAATGCGGGCGAGAGGCACGGCTAGTCCAGCCGCCTTCCCACCCGAGCGCTCACCTAAGCGAGCTCTCACTGTTCGGGCAAGCGTTGGTGGCCCGCAAGCCCCGAGGTTTCGGATTTCCAGCTCCACAGCACGCCTTCATACGCCTTCTGGAGCTTGTCCTTTCCAGCCTGTGCCGCCCCACCTTCCGCACACTGTCGAGGTCGCCCGCGGATGACAAGGGCATCCGACCAGTTTGGTCGTCCGCCACAGCCCGCCTTGCTTATCAGAAGCCCAATGGCCGAGTCAGAGGCATTCTTGTTGATGAGTTCACCAGTCTCTTGGTCGCCGCAACAAAAGGCCGGCCTGCCGCCCTTGCCAGCCCGTGCTGAGCGCGTTGTGCAATTCCTTGCGGCCGTCTGGAGCTTGACCCGGGCGCAACCACTGTTTCGATTGACAGGATCAGTTGCCAATCCATGTTGCAGAGCTTGGTTGGCGTGCGGGGGCTGACGTTGTCCGGACTTTTGTACTCCAAGCCCTCCGAATTATGCTTGGCGCGACTCGCGAGGGATGCCGCGCTGGTCTAGCAGGCGGGGGGATTCCATTTTTTGTTACAAATGTGAATGAGGAGGCGAATCTTGGCGCGTTTCTTTGCACTCTGCATTACTCTGAAGGGGGCAGGTGCGGATTGTGACTGCGCATCTTTTCATTTTTTACAGAACGGGTCTGCATTTTGCAATGTGGTTGGTTTTGGCGGTGCTGGCTTTACCCCCCTTTTTTAAGGCGTTTTGGGGGGGGGGGGGTTCTCTGCACTTCCAGTCGGGTCTATCGGCACACTTGAAACGTATATGAAAAAGAAGAGCGCCACGTTTGGATGATGAACGTGATGATGAACATGATGACGAAAATAATGATGATGATGATGATGATGATGATGATGATGATGATGATGATGATGATGATGATGATGATGATGATGATGATGATGATGATGATGCCATCATCACTTTCATCAATGTTCATCACTTTCATCATCATGTTCATCATCATCATCATCATCATCATCATCATCATCATCATCATCATCATCATCATCATCATCATCATCATCATCATCCATTGTCATCATCATTTTCATCATCATGCTCATTTTTTTTGCATCAGCACGAGTCGGAAACCCTGCTTAAGGGGGTCCCCCAGGCACTAGGGGCACTCCCGCTGTTTTTTGGAGGCCCGTGTCCTCACCTGCTCAAGCGGCTTGCAAGGGGCAGGGGACGGCGGCCTCCGCAAGGAGCTCACTGAGTGGCGGAGCGTCGCCGTCACAGTTGGACTGGCCAGGCGAGACAGAGCCGAAGGCCTGGTGGGCGGCAGACGCGAGCAAGGCGGACCAACGGCAACGAAAGCGGAGACGATTGAAGGCTGAATGAGGGCCGGCGTGGAGCGAGCTTGCGCACGAGCGAGGCTGCGGAGGAAGCTGCGCGCTTCAGGGCTCCACCGGCCCCCGGCCTCGATGGCAAGCACGACGAGGCGGCACCGCTGGGAGCGCAGCAGCTCCGGGTAGGTGCGCTCCTTCCGGCGACGGGCCTCGCTCAACGCGGCCAACGTGTCTGCGGGGCTCGCCGAAAGAGGAGAGAGGCGAGACCAACGTGGTACTGACCGCTACCTGAGCTCCATTCCAAGGGGGGGGGCCGGTCATCGAGGCGGTCGACTGGGAGGTTCATGTCCGCAAGGCGTGAGTTGACCGTGACTCGAGCGCCCGGAGCGGCTGCTCGCGGAGCCGATTGGAGCACCAAGCGCAACAAGCCCGCGGGATTCAGGGGGCAAGGAGTGGCAACCGACCCAGACAGAACCGTCTCCCGCATCGAGATCGCCGATGCGCGATGAATGCAATGATGGTGGATGTTGTGATGAACTCCCCCTAATTCAAGCTCACTAAGATTTCAAAATTAATTCGCTAGGTATTTTGTATAAATCTTCCTGTTTATGTATTATTGGATTGTCTCCCCATTTTTCCTTAGTGCCTGATGGAAGCCGTTGTGCTGTTTCAATATGTTTATTATTCCTGATGTTGCCACAATCCTTTTTACATAAATGTCTGGGTTTCCAAGTTGTAATGTTATTCCATAGCCTAGTGCGTTTTCTGTAATTAAATCCATATTTACAATAATCAACATCTTTAAATTCAAACTCATCCATAAACTCCTGTTTTTTTTAATAATCCAGTTTGTGGATTTTCGATTACAAAATATTTAGGATTAAAATATTTGATAATCTCAATAGTTTTTAAGACAATATTATTTGCATATTCGATATTCCTAATTCCCCTAGTTTTTGCTACACTATATTCAGTGCATGGGGGACTACCCCAAATAAAATCAAAATGGTTTCTGTCAAACTGTGTGTAATCCCACTCCAAAATATCAGTGTTGATATCGGCATTTTTCAAGTCTAATGAAATTACATTAAATCCAAGCGACTTTGCTATGGTTCCGACGCTTTTTGTTCCGCTAAATAGTTCTAATAAATTCATTTATTAGAATTATTTAAATATTAATTATTCAATTAATACATATACTCCATCATCATTTTTTGTAAGTTTATCAAACTCTAATGTTTGTTGCTTTGGTTGTTTGATTTTATTACTATTGAACATTTCACAGTATTTCTTTTGCTTTGTAGGGTAGTCGCCTGACGGCCTCCCGATGGATTTTGCTTGAAATATTCTTTCGATTTTCTCCTTCTCTTCGTTGCTTTGTTGTTCGCGTTCAACTGGTTTAAGTTGTTCATCAATGGATTTAATCATATCGTTTAAGGTTTTGATATTTTTACCAATTAATGTTATCTTCTTCATTAAATCATTAATAGTATAATTTTCATTTTCAGACATTATTATATATTTATTTAGATAATTATTTATTTAATTATATATTTATAAAGTGCAAATATGTTAAAACTATTCTTTAAATACTATTTTCATCATTTGTTTAATAGTTTCCTGTGTTTCGTTTTCATTATTATCCGAGAGTGATGCATCCTTACCCCATTTAAAAGTTATATTATGGACATCAGTTTCTAAGTTGATATTGTCTTTAGTTTTATCAATATTCATTTTCTTTTCATTTTTACTAGTATTGAAACTTGTTGGAATACATGAACATTTACAATTTTTGTTATTATTTATTTCTAATTCATTTTTTATCTCTAACATCCTTTTACACATCGGACAAGAAAACTCAATAACTCATGTTTCTTTAACAATTTCTCCGCTATCTTCATTTGTTGAAGAAACACTTAAACCTGTCTTATTTTTGTTTTTCTTTTTCTTTTTTACCATTTATATTAATATTTACATTTTTATTTTTGTGATATTGTATTCCTAGCTTAAGTATTTCTAAAACAAAATAGCATACTTTGATACATTTATTATCAGTTATTAATACTTGTTCTATATTTTCTACTTCATCTATTATATTAATATAATCTGAATAACTTCTATCCATATTGAAAATAAGATAAATTCTTCTATTAATCTTGTTATTTCATGCATAATAGAATATTGGTGGGGCACAGCACTTGGGGTTTTCATTGCAATGCATCAAACTAGTTAGCTTCAATGCTTATTGATTGAAGAAATGGAAAGCCTGTTCCATTTTTATGATATTCGCAACCAGCATATCATAAAATGATGTTCCATTTAATATTAATTACAAGTTAACTGTTTAAATATAATTTTCTATATATCTTTAATATCAACTATGACAGATGTTCCAATAATAAAACTAATAAACATAACTGAATATGAATTCAAGCAATCCAAATATGAGCACGTGCCAAAATTACCATTTAGAAGTATTATAGTTGCTTCTTCGACAGGCGGTAAGACTGTCCTTATTCAAAATTTGATATTGAAAGTTTATAGAAATTCATTTGCAAGAATATTTATATTTTCACCCAGCGTCCATAACGACCCTACATTTACACAAGTTGAAAAATACATCAGGGATGAATTGCACGTGGATGATGAAAAAGAACAAACATTTTTTGATAATTATAATCCAAGTGATTTAGAAAATGGAATTGAAAGACAGAAGAAAATTATTAATTATATGAAGTCTAAAAAGATAAAGAAACTGCACTCAATATTAATCGTTATAGATGACCACGCAGACGACCCTAAATTTGTTAGATATAGTAAATTATTACATGGATTATTTACAAGAGGCAGGCACGATGCAGTAAGTGTGACTTGTTCAACACAAAAATACAATGGTTTAGCGCCTATCATTCGTTTAAATGCCAGTTCATTATATATTGTTAGGTCCAAAAATGCCAGCGAGCTAATGAGATTTATTGAGAAACTAGCGCCATTGTTGACAAACAGCAATTATTAGATATGTATCATCAAGCCGTTAATTTTGCTCCATATTATTTTTTCTACGTGAATATGAATTCAAAAGACATTAAACAAATGTTTCATATCAATTTTGAACAGGCATTTCAAATTACAAATGATGAATAAAGATATTCTAATTTAATATAATATAACAATATGCCAATGAAACTATGTAGATGTGGGTGATTTTATCGTAAAGGCAATTACAATTCTCATACTAATTCTTGGATACATAAACTTTATAAAGTGTCAAAAAGACGACCAACAGACGAGGAATTATTAAGATTTCAATACAATTTTGTTGATGAAGAAGATTTAATAGATGATAGATGTAGCAATGCCTCAACGAAATTGCCAGAAGATGAAATGACAGATTATGATAACAATTAATAATATTCATTATGTTTTAATATTATCAACTTAGAATAATGAATAGCTACAAAGATTGAGAGTAATATGTTTTATCTTTTTTACATTCATTAACTCTCTCTAATTTATTAATTATTGCTTTCAATGAATTTATTTGTAGAATATATCAATTCTTGACATTTCACTTATCGTATTTACATCTATATCTTTTATTACTTTAATAGCCTCTTCATCATCAATTTCTACTGGTTTTGATTTACTTGAACCACCTATATATAATGTTATTTAGATTTTAATTTTTCAAAATTATCTTTTTGTGGTTCTTCTTCTTCGTCTTCAGTTGGTGCGGGTATTTCTGTTGGACTTTCAGATGAAGAACTATGGACAGTAATAGGTGGAGAACTATGAACACTAATAGCTTCATTTGATGAATTGCTACTGTTAGCTTGTGCGTTTCCTGCTGCTATTTGATTGACTAAATCTGCGATATTTGTTGTTGCAATTGCGCTATGTGATAAGTTTAATCTTACATCTGCTACTGTAGCGCCGTTGTGTAGCATTATTTCTATCATTTTTGTCAGTTTGAACTTCTTTTCTTCTTCATCGCTGTCATCCTCATCTGGTGGTTTCTTTGGCGGTGGTTCTGGCGGTTTGTTGTTGTCAAGCATTGTAGTAAAGGCTGACACCATTGCGTCGTGTTGGATTTTCAGTGTTTGTGTTGCTTGTGTTCTTGTTGGTTCATTCCTTTTGTATGTGTTGTGCCAAAAGTTTTTAAGCATTATTTTAAACATATTGTCCGGGTTTTCCTTTACCTTAAACGCTTCAAATGTCATATTTAATTGCTGATTTGCATCATTGTATAACTTTTCGTCAGTCTGCCTGGTTGCTGTAGCAATAGTATCTGTGTTGGTCGCAATGTCAATAAATTCTCTCGGTGTGCCCTTTTTCACCAATTTCGGTGGCTGCATTGTTGTTGAAGTGTTTGGTTTTGTTAGGTTATGTATTGTAAAACTGTCGTCATCATATTTATCATTGAGTTTCTGCTTCTTTCTTTTCAGTAATTATGTTTTTAGTTAATGTTATCATTAAATATACTTATATTATTATTATTAACTTTCACCGCTTCCTGCTGCTCGACTTGGAGGTTTCGCAATCTTTTTGGTAGTTGCTCCTATTACTTGTTGGGGTTTGGCGATATATTTGTAATAAACTAAGTCGCCATACATTTGGGCGATTTGGTCTGTTATTGGTTTCTTTGTATCGCCTTTTGCATTCTTGTGAAGTCTTGCTAGATGTGAACATTCTTCAAACTCCGATGCCTTAATTAGTTGTATAATATATAAATCGCGCTCATTTCAGTCAAATTATTGGCGCAAAATCGTGGTTGTCTGTCCCTTACTGACTACAATATTTCAAATGCTTGATTTTTAAACTCCGGTTGAATGTCTGGGTGTAGTTCATCAATTCTTGATATGATTAATTTTTCTTTTGCGCTTAATTGCGATTCTCTTGCTGTCATCATTTCCTCATCTGGTATTAATTCTGGGCTGTCTGGTGTATCAGTTGAAGGTGCCCTGCCTAACATCAAGCGATTGAATATTGACGATGCGCCTTGTGTAATAAAGTTTCTATGTTGTTCTTATGTTTCTTGCTGCCTTTGTGTTGCTTGTTGTGCTCGTTGTTGCAATTCTGTTTGCACAGGTGCTATTGTTGGTTCTTCTGCTTGTGTCGGTTGGATATCATCTGTTGTTGTTGCCGGTTCTGTGTTTCTTCTATGAAGTGCACATGTGTGTCCGTTTCTGTGTGATTCCTGCTTCAAGATTATCTCTCTCATCTGCCTGTCTAATATTCTCATCTGTTGGTCTTTCAATAATTCTAAATGGTCGCTTCCATCAAAAAAACTTCCTTGAGGACTTTGAAGAATGTGGCATCCCTGTTAGTTAGTTTTCCAATTATTAAATCATTCTCGACTATTAAATTAGCGATTTCTTCATAAGTGGGTCGTCTTTTCCGTCCAAATTTGCATATGGATTTATTAATTCTAAACTTGCAGTAGTTGGCATATTTATTATAATAATAGTTGCATTATTAATATTATAAGAAATTTTAAGTAAATGTTAATTTCTTCAACTCCTCAATTCTTTTTTGTAGGTGCTCTAATGTGCTATGTGGTAGATTTGGTCGGTGTAGTTCCATTGTTAATCTGTCTAATTCATTTTGATAATTTGCTCTGGCGTGTCCTTCTTGAATGTGTTTTCTAAATGCACTGATGCTTCTTGTGAGTTTCTTAATTTCATTTGTTCGTGTAGGTGTTTTAGATATTCTGTATCTCGTTTGTCAAATGGATTATAATTTTTGTGAGGATTGTAAAAATATCTTACCTTTATGTTTAAAGTTATTTCGTGTATGAAATTTATACATTATATATTAATCAAAGATTTAATATTATTATGATAAATTTTAAGTAAATTGTAATTTCTTCAACTCCTCAATTCTTTTTTGTAGGTGCTCTAATGTGCTATGTGGTAGATTTGGTCGGTGTAGTTCCATTGTTAATTCGTTTAATTCATTTTGATAATTTGCTCTGGCGTGTCCTTCTTGAATGTGTTTTCTAAATGCTACTGATGCTTCTTGTGAGTTTCTTAATTTCATTTGTTCGTGTAGGTGTTTTAGATATTCTGTATCTCGTTTGTCAAATGGATTATAATTTTTGTGAGGATTGCAAACATATCTTACCTTTATTTTTAAAGTTATTTCGTGTATGAAATTTATACATTATATATTAATCAAAGATTTAATATTATTATGATAAATTTTAAGTAAATGTTAATTTCTTCAACTCCTCAATTCTTGTTTGTAGGTGCTCTAATGTGCTATGTGGTAGATTTGGTCGGTGTAGTTCCATTGTTAATCTGTTTAATTCATTTTGATAATTTGCTCTGGCGTGTCCTTCTTGAATGTGTTTTCTAAATGCTACTGATGCTTCTTGTGAGTTTCTTAATTTCATTTGTTCGTGTAGGTGTTTTAGATATTCTGTATCTCGTTTGTCAAATGGATTATAATTTTTGTGAGGATTGTAAAAATATCTTACCTTTATTTTTAAAGTTATTTCGTGTATGAAATTTATACATTATATATTAATCAAAGATTTAATATTATTATGAGAAATTTTAAGTAAATGTTAATTTCTTCAACTCCTCAA
Source organism: Effrenium voratum (assembly GCA_963377175.1). Lineage (NCBI taxonomy): Eukaryota > Dinophyceae > Suessiales > Symbiodiniaceae > Effrenium > Effrenium voratum. The sequence continues at coordinate 80,109 of CAUJNA010001276.1, read as the reverse complement.
TTCTTTTTTGTAGGTGCTCTAATGTGCTATGTGGTAGATTTGGTCGGTGTAGTTCCATTGTTAATCTGTTTAATTCATTTTGATAATTTGCTCTGGCGTGTCCTTCTTGAATGTGTTTTCTAAATGCTACTGATGCTTCTTGTGAGTTTCTTAATTTCATTTGTTCGTGTAGGTGTTTTAGATATTCTGTATCTCGTTTGTCAAATGGATTATAATTTTTGTGAGGATTGTAAAAATATCTTGCCTTTATTTTTAAAGTTATTTCGTGTATGAAATTTATACATTATATATTAATCAAAGATTTAATATTATTATTATAAATTTTAAGTAAATGTTAATTTCTTCAACTCCTCAATTCTTTTTTGTAGGTGCTCTAATGTGCTATGTGGTAGATTTGGTCGGTGTAGTTCCATTGTTAATCTGTTTAATTCATTTTGATAATTTGCTCTGGCGTGTCCTTCTTGAATGTGTTTTCCACCCTGCCTCCCCTCGCTGATCTTGCCCACGTGCCACCGGCGGGCGCATCCCGCTTGCCCGGCCGGTGAGCCGCACAGCCGGGAGCCGCCGGTATACAAATGGCTGCCCCCTTAATGCCCCCTAAGCACATCCGGGGGCCGCCGGTATATAAGTGGCCTGCAGGAGCAGACGGAAAAAGGCGCGGGTAAAAAAGTAATAATTATAATCATATAATACATTGCCCGATTCGCGTAACTCCAGAACAGACTCCGAAATCATATGTAAAAACGTCTCACGCACATCCTCATTTGTTGTCAGCGGTCTGTTAGTCCCTTTCAATTTGAACATTTATACCCTTATATCTTATAATTATAATGTAAGTATAGCGTTTTAGATATTTAAGATAAAATCCCACAAGGAGCACCATGCGCAACTTCGGAATATCCAAATGTTGAAAAATGATTAATTATCCAGTCTTCTCATTGAATTATTGAAAATGTTGTTTCGTATTGAATACTTCTTTTTTAAATGCTATATATATGTATCTTTTTTAAAAAAATATGTTCTAAAATATTATGGAAAATATATGTTTTTGAAAATAAAATGTTTAGGTGTCTTCGGTTGCTCAAAACATACTTCATTTTTCGTTTTGGTATGCTGTAATTAAAAAATATGTTTATCAAAATGTGTTTAGACTGTTTCAAAATATGTTTTAAAATAGCTGTTTGGTGGCGCTTATTCAAAAAATGCAAAAACCTAGGGTGGGCCCTAGACTTTTAGGTTCTAAAAAAGTTGCGCATGGTGTCACCTAACTGCTTGCACTTCACTGGGGCAGCGGCGGCTTCTGCAAATGGAGCGCGGTCACGTCACCGTCAGTGCCGCCTCAGCAACACGTTGCTGCACAACCTGGTGGTGAAAGGCCTGGCTTACCCTGGCTCTCACGAGGGCCCCCGCGAACGGCCCATGATATTCCAGGAGCCAACAGTCGCTGTTGCACGCTGCTGCGGGCAATCTGCGCCGGGAGGCATCCCGGCAGTGGGTTGCATTTGCAACGTGCCGCGCCGGTCGCTATCCAGGCAGTTCTGTCTGTGTTGGAAGTCCAGCAAGCCCCTGCAGTGGCGGACGGGCGCGCGCTCACAGCTGCTGAGCTAGATTTGCCGCGTGTGCTGCGACAGTGCTTCGGTGTTCCTCGCATGGGCTGTCGAGCAACGCGTGACCTTGGATGGCTACATTCCAGCATCTGCTCAGGAAACGTTGCTCGTGCTGTTTCTTGGGGAGGGCCGGGCGGCGCGGCCGCGCCTGGACCACCAGCACAGGCGCACGCGACCAGGCCAAGCACAGGGCGCAGCACTCCATCAGCCAACCGGACTTGCCTGCAGTCCCACCCAGCTAAGCAGTCACCAGCTGCAACGCCACTGTGCCACCAGCAGCTGACCCGGCTGACCCGCTGCGAGCGGCTGGTGTTGCTGCGGCTGCTGGGGCTGCTGACGCGCTGGCACTTCCACACGCTCGGGGTCACAGGTGGGATGGCTTGACGGGGCATTCCCGCATCACTGGCGCCACGCACCGGCAACGTTTGTGTGCTGGGCACTGGGAGCAGCACCGGCTGAGCCCCTGTCGGTTCGGATGCATTTGTTCGGGCCCAGCTCGGCGCTGTGCGTGGCAAACAGCTATGTTTCTTGCAAGTCATTTCGACCCTGCCAGGCTTGCAAGTCGCGTGGCTGTTGTTGGTGTACTGCGGGTCGCCCAGGTCCAACTTTGCTCTCCGGACCGCGGCCCCCAGCCAAAGCACAGATTTTTCCGTGGATGTGACGAAGCAAAGCCGTGTGCCAGTGTCTAGCCTCCTTGGTGTTCTCTGCCGACTCTGGCCGCTGCGCAAGCACAAGGGCTTTCACGCCCTTGATCCAGCATCCCTTGCCTTGTTTCTCTCCCAAGCTGGCCCCTGCTCGGCCCAGTTATTCACCATTCGCCCAACTGCTCCGGAGATCGCCTTTGAGCCCCGTATGCTGCTACTCTGCCATTGCAGTGTTATCCTGTGGGAGATCATCGGTCGGCATGTCCGCGTGCAGGTGCGCCGAGCGTGCGTGGAGGGCCGCGGGCGCCAGTCACCACACACACCCTGGTCCGGGACTTGAATGTGGACGCCGCCCCGAGCGATGACCGCCGGATCGAGGTCATAGCTGGGGTGGCTCGCAAATAGCGGTCGAAACGGCACCTGTGTCTCCGCTGCAGGTCCTCGGCGGCACCAAGGCCGGGCCGAAGGGGCGGCGTTGCGCGTTGCCCGCCGTGTCAAGGAACGCACGTACCCTGAGCTGCTGGCGCCCCAATCTCGCTGCCGGCTGGTCGTGACTGCCCTTGAAGTGGACTTTAACTTGCCCGAGCCCGAGCCCGTTCAGTACCAGAGCAGCTGCGCAGTGTGCGGAATTCGGCATACGTGAGGTGATGGCGTTCTATGCTTGCCGCCGCAGCTTTTCCGGGCCTATGCCACTAGCTTGCTAGCTGTGGGGAGCCCCAGGAAGCGCGGCGAGGGCGAGTCAGGAAGTCCATGGCCGAGCGCTGGGCCGCCTGGGCGCAGGCCCGGAAAAAAAAAAACAGCGAGGCCCGAGACTCCATCGAGGTCGCCAATGAGCGTCTCAAAGGCCCGCTGACCCAGGCTGGCACACGCCTGTTGCCATCCCCGCGCCGCATCGCCGAAGTGGCTTGCTGCACTGGCGGCGCGTCCGACCGCGAGGGCGGCCGCGCGTGGACCGCCTCCCGCCGTGCCCTTGTACACCTTGCTCCACCTGCTCGATGCCTTGTCCGGGGCTCACAGTGTCACTGCTGGCTTGCAGCCACGGCGTTGCTTCTATCTGACCTGGACTTTCCGAACCGGTGGGCTAGCCCCCGCCCTTGCCACGCCAAGCCTCTCCACCGGCGCCAACGTCGCTTTCGCAGCGCTGCCAGCACGCGAGGGGTTCACGCTGCAGGATGACGCGTTCCGTTGCGTGCTCCTCCGGCGCTTGCGCGTCGCAGGCCACCGGGCAGCTTGCCCCACGGCCGGCGTGCTGGTCCGCCGCCCTCGCCTCCTGGAACGCGCTGCGGCGCGAAGGCGGGCGCTCGCGTCACGACTTGCGTTTTCCTTCGCGACTTGAACCTCGGGCTGCCGCTGACCGACACACGCCGTTGTCGCAAATTGGCACCCGGCTTTTGGGAGATTCAACCAGAAAAGCAAGGAGAACACATGGGGAAGTTCCTGGCGATACAACAAGGCTTATGGCTACGACCACCAGAGATGGAAAGACTGCGGCTCTTCGACCTGGCAAGACTATGACTATGACTGTCAGCCGAGGAGCTTTTCAGAAGCTCGAATGAAAGAACACCCGAGACCCGTCTGTTCTGCCAACATTTCACCAAGCGTTTGACACTGCGGACGCTGCCACCGATGTCGCCGGTGAGCAGCTGAACCCCTCCAAGTTCCAGGAGCTACCCGGCTGCGCGGCGCTGCTATCCTGGCGTTGGGCCTTCAGTCCTCCCGGTGCCGCTTGGTCGTTCTTGGTGTTGAGGCCGGTGGGCGATGGAGGAGATTGAAGATTTCCTCGCCCGCTTCTGGGCGTGTGCAAAAGCTGCCGCCTGCCCGGCCAGCCAGCCAGCGCCAGGCTGCGGCCGGGGCGTTCGTGCGCCGCTGGGTGCCAACTGCTCGCGCCACCTTATGGCGACGTGCTGGCCGACGCGCGCTGGTCCCAGAGCGGTGCCGCGTAGCTTAGGCTTCCGTAGCTGGTTCGTTCGTTTCACCCTCCGGCAGTCGGAAAAAACAACGTGGGCAAACAAAAAAAAATCCATCTCCTTGTCATTGAAAATGCTGCCTCATCAGGTCGGAGAGCTTCGTAAGACAGGGAGACAAGGCTTTCTGGCTTGTAGCACGATTCGATGAATAGTTGTGCCCTAACTTCCAAGGAGCTGGGCAACATACGGCGCGTGCATACATGGACTACATCAAGAAGATCTACAGCGTTTGTTGCCATACCAACGCAGATCCGGATGATTACGGAACCGATATCATTCCGATGGTATGCTACAAGTCCATCTGCAAGGCATTGTGCGCGATCAGCCATGCAAGGAATTTCCTGGGCAACAAACCCTTCATTTTCTTGATGATTATTTTCCGAAATATGGGAAGTCCCGATTTGAGATCTTGGCCCGCGCAAGACCGAACCACGGGAGAATGGCAGCCCGAATGGACTTGTTTTGCGGTGCAGTGAGTGTCTGACGCATCAACACCCGATGTTGCACCAAGTGCCGGAGGCACCATGTTGTGCTGCGCGCGGACCTCGCACGCTAGCCCTTGATGTAGCTCACCAGGTTGCCACAGTCATCCACCAGACATCTTTCTTGCCCGGGGGTCCAGCTGCCCATGCCTCACCAGTGCACACACGCCAGTTGTTTGTCCTCTTGCTTCACGCTGCAGCGGGGGACTTGCGCAGGGAAACGTCGCACGAGTAGGAGGCGCACGCTCACTTTGGGCAGGTTTGGCGCGAAGCACTGGGCAGCCTCCGCACCATTCCCTGCAGCGTCGTTTTTGTTCCTGCCTTGGGCCGTCGAGCGGTGCACGCTTTCCGATGGCTACATCCCAGCCACTGTGCAGGAGGTGTTGCTCTTGCTGTTCCTGCGCGAGCGCGGGGGCAGTCGAGGGTCCCATTGAACCAGATGCGCCCAAATCCGGCTTCTCAACTGCCGGCGCCTCCGGATCCCGCTAACACGAGTGCAGCCACATCAGCACCAGCCGTAGCACCCGTCGCACGCAACGCGCCCCCTGGCAGTGGGGCCGCCCAGGATGGGGGCAGACACCAGCGCAGCCCCAGTAGCAGTACTGCGGCGGAGGAGCCAGCCGCTCCAGCCGGCGCGGCAGCAGCAGCAACAGCAGCAACAACAGCAACAGCAGCAACAACGGCCGCGCCGGCAACAGGGCCCGTGCCAGCATGCCAATGCGCCAGCTGATGCCCATGACCAACCTGACCACACAGCAAGCAGCCAGCCCCCCCCCCCAGACAAGTCCATTGGCAGTTCCAACTTGCCTTGCTCTGCGCCGTTTGCTCGCGGGCCTGTCCGCCAGTGCTTGACCACTGTGCTGTCAGCTGTGCTTGAGGCTGCTGACAACGAGGTCGCAGCCATGCGTGCTTGGAAACTGTGGTTCTTGCTGCCCAGGATGTTGTTGCACAGGGAGCCTGGAACCAGGAAATTGCCCAAACAAGATTGGGACGAGCGATTTGCTGCATTCCACCTCCAAGCCTCTTGGCTGTTGTTGCTTTTCTGTTGTTCCCCACGTTGCCAGTACTTGCTTCGCATGTTGCCGCCGTTTGCCACAGACAACCATGCAGGCGAGCGTGTCACAATGCGACCCAGCCTGCGCCATCTCGCAGTTCATTGTTTTTGTGGGGGGCTGCATTCAGCGCAGCGCGCAGCAGCCTCAGCCTATTGGGCCTCGTGGGCCTCCTTCTTGCCTGTGTTGCACTTGCATTACCCTGACGCTGCCAAAGGCCTTGTGGCACGTTTGTCTGCGCCGGCCCCATTGGCCCCGTGCTTGCGTGCAGCGTGCCGTGCTTCGGGCAGGCTTGTTCAGTATTGATCAATGGATGGAGGTGGAGCCCTCATCGATGGTCTGTGCCCGGTTGTCGGGATAGTTGTCAGACTCCGTCTCCTCGTCGATCCTCGTCGATGGCGGCGCCTTTACCTTCGGTGTCAATCAAAGTGTCGGCGGGTTCATTGGCATCGCCTTCTGCTTTGGCTGAGGGCGTTGACATTGTTCGCCTGAGGGCTGGATGATGCAGGATCTTCCTCATTCATCTGCTCTCCATGGGGAGATGTCGTCAGTTTCTTCTTTCACATCACGGACAGGAGAATCCTTCAATGGTGATGCACTTTTCTTCGATGCAGTGATGGTGACTTTGGAGGAGCCAGTCCAAAGATATTGCTGAGAAATGGCATATCGACACAGGTATTGCACATACAAGATCGAAATTGTCGGGATGTTGAGAATCAAATCGGCTGCGGATGCAGACGCATATTTCTTGAGTTGCAAGAATGGCCTGAATGCACAAGGTCAACACGGATTGAGGAATTGAGAAATCAACAAAAATCATGCATCAGATTCTGTGGACATGTCTGTCATGCCCAGGTTCCCCAATAAGCAAACATGGATTCTGCTACACGACTCCTGCGAATCAATGATGTCGGAGCCATCTTTGCATGTGAGTTCACTCCTGCCACTCCAGCAAGATCGACTAGTGCATGTCCTGTACCGGATACTGGAAGTGCTTGGGGGTGGATGCCAGATTGATTGAGGTGTGTGCCCAATGGTCAAGCAGGCTGATGCTGAGGAGGATCGGTATCTCCATTGGTAAATGTTGGTCTCGGCCGGAATGTGCTGGTAGGAGAGGACATGTTTGATGAATTCGATGGCCTGAGTAAAAGGCTGGATTGCATGCCAGCTGCCTGCCCATGGATCTGGTACATCCGTTGTCCAGGATTGCATAGGTCGGATTGAGCTGAGCTGACAGGCGCCATCAGCAGCTTTGCCAAAAGGCTGTGATTTGTTTCGAATTGGAGGTTGTTGTGGATGGCTTCTTTTGCATGCTGCTGAAATTCGTCATGGAACGCCATTAATTAATGCTTGTCCCGTGCTGGATCTCATGGGATGAGTACCAGCCGGTTCCCTTCAATTCCATGATGGGTCTTGGTCTGTCCAACCGGCATATGTAGGCATTGTGGATGGTGCAGTCTGCTGATCGGGCTGTCCTCCAAATTCCTGCTGTGGCTGCGAACGTTTTGGATTTTCTTTTGTCATGTCCGCCTTTTCCCTTGCTATTATCACAGGATGGATAACCTGTGTTTCCATCATAGGGATATTGGAATTTTGATTTTCCTTTCTTCTCTTTCCTTTGCATTTTCCCCAACATGCCTGGTCATAAGGATCCTGATTTTCGTTGGCCATATTTGCCTTCCCGCCGGAGCAACTTTTTCGAAAGGTGACTGCTCTTTTTGCTTCCTGATTTTCCTTTTCCTTTTCTTTCTTTTGAATCTGAAATTTTGCCCAGACACTTTCCTTGCAATGAACGCATAAAATGTATTTTCATCATTAGTTGCCATCATTTTTTCAGCCCTTCTTCATCTTGCGCCCAGAAACCCCTTGTCCGATTTTTCCGGGAGGTCGGATGGATGGATCTTGGATGGATGTTCTGGTCGTAATGAAGAGATCGTGATACTGTGTCTTAGGTGTAGTTCTCGAGCAAGACCAGTCTTTCTCTCTACTGATCTGACAATTCACTCTGGATGATGCAACGAGAGTGTGGCTAACAAAAATGCGTCCTTGTGTCTTGCCGTTGAGGTAAACACGCTGAAGAAGTTCTTCCAGAAGGCAGAACACCAAGTTCCTCATACTCACATCCAACTTTGACATGCTCTTAATGATTGAAGGCAGCCTGGATGGACTTAATGCCTCAGCACAAGATGCAAGAAGACCGCGCCTCCAGATCTGCTGTCCGCAGACAATCCAGAAGATTGAAATCGTTGACTCCTTCATCAGGATCTTGCAAAGGTCATTGCGTGTCCGATGAGCCTGCTCCTGAGGAGTGGTCCTCTCTTGGTGCTTTGATGGTGGTGAAGGTCACCCAATCATGTTCCGCGGTCGTACCTTTGCATCACGGACGCAATGGCTCAGTAAGCTATGTACATCAAGTGTGTGACACGAAAGGCCTTGAGCTAAAAGATGTTGCGTGGATATGAATGAGTCTGAAAAACAAACGCATGGGGGGGGGGGGGGGGGGTAATGGCTGTTTCATTACTGCCACAACGCTCCGGCCCAGAACTGCCGCCTGGGATGGTGGAAACAGACGGCGCGCGCGCAGGATCTGTCAAAAAGACTCTTGACAAGCGCTTGATGAAGTGCCCTGCAAAACGAAAGAGTGTTAAGCCTTGCACGAAGGCCATTAAAAAGCCTGCCGTTGCTTTGCACACAGGTCGTCTTCTGTTTCTAGCGCACCGGTCCTGTTCGACTGGCAGTGCCTCTGGCCCAAAGAGCCACCAGCGCTGGAGCACCTGCGCCGGCGGAGAGCTGTCAGGAAGTGATACCATACTTGTCGCAGAAGTTGAGCGACAAGAAGCGCGTCATAGGGAGTGATGCTGCCACCGGCTTGAAAGCTGTTTGCAAGAGGCTCAACTTGCACCAGGCTGCTGCCAAGCACTCGCTTCCCCAGTGCACGCCAGTCGTGCTTTTACCAAAGAGACACTTTTGGTAAGTTCTGTTAAACAGATGTTCCGGGAGAAGCGCAGCTCGTTCCAGTTTAGAGCGAGAATTTGGCTGGCCACATCAAGAACCAAATGAGACGCGCGCGCGCCAAGTTCCACAACAAGCTAGGGAGGGGTAAAGCCAAAGGCGCTAGCCTTTGTCATGCTTGTACTTGGGCCAAAATCCTGGTTTGGAAAACGTTTTGCTAGCCTTGGCGTCCGTGACCTCAATGGTGGCAGTCTCTCGCCTTGCTATCGAGGTCATCGCGAACTCCTTGTGGAAAGGGGCCCGTCGCAGCTTTGTGCATTTCACTTTCCCTGTGCGTGCCTCTATGCATTTCACTGTCTACCTTCCTTGTGCATGTGTACGCATTGCGGCATGCAACTTGCTGTGATACCATGCTGGTGTTGGCCTTGTCCTCTACATGTGCCCCACGGGGCCGAGCTGAGGCTGGCTCGGCGGGCTGGCGCACGTACCCAGACCTCCTTCACCCAGCGAACTGTTGACTTTTTCCAGCAGCTAGCACGGGTGCGTGCGAGAAGTGTGCCACCTCGCGCCGTCTCGGGTGCCTTTGCCCGGCCTGTACCTGGGCCGCCTGGCAAGGCGGAGCCTGTGGCGTACAGATCATTCCCGTGAGTTGTTTTCTGCCTGTGTTCCATCCGGGGTTTGTTCCGGTTCTGGGAATATCGGGATCAAGAAGACGGTGATTGCCTTGATGACAGGCAAATTGAGGTGATCGCCAACGGCCTGCCCTTTTGGAATGTTGCCCAGCTCGCAGTCGACACGACCATCGTGTCGCCCCTCACGCGTCATGCTGCTCCACGCTCCCGCCGCAACCTTGCCCGGCCGGTTGTGCTGCAGAAGGAGCGGACCTACCCTTGAGCTCCTCCGGTCCCCTCGTTGTCGCTTGGTTGTCTTACAGGTTGAGGTCGGCGCTGGAGACCCGAGACTGCCGACTTCTTGCGGCAGCTTGCTGGGGCCAGAGCCAGGCACACCCCAGCGCCGATCCGGATCGCTCATCAGGCTGTCCATCGGTGGTCCGGGTTTTTGGCTTGTCGTGTGTCGATGGTCCTTCTTTTGACTGGCTGGTAAGCCGACTCTCGGCAGTATCAGCCACGCCCACTGCAAGTGCGTCACGGCAGGGATACCAACCCTTGCTTGCTGGGTGATAGGGACTTGCTTGTCACCCACCCAGCTGCGGCCTTCCGCGTGGCTGCACGCAACTGGCGTTCCAAACACGAGTCTCCCCCAATCTCACGCACTAAACCCGACTGCTTTCCTTGCGGGCTTTCAGGTGCATGTTTTGCTTTGTGGATCAGTAAGGGTTTGAGCCAAGTGTGTGTGTGTGTGTGTTGTGTATCCAACACCTTTTGCACTAAGCTTTGCAAGGATGAAATGCGAGCCCAATACGCTAGCTGCCTGCCTCCGTGCAACCTCTTCCCTGAAGCCTGAGGAAGAGGTTGCCTCAAATATGGCTCCTAGCGGGGCAGGTCTTTGTTCTCCGCGCGCCTTTTTCCGCACTGGCCCCGACGAGTTTCCAGGGGGGCATTTTAAGGGGACATCCGGGCCAAGGCAGGCGCCCTTCGTCGCGAACCGGCAAACGGCTCACTCCATCGACACTTGCCGCCGAGTGGGCGTTCAAGGCCAGAGGCTGGTAGCGTCCGCTCGGCCCGTGGGACCAGCGCCGGGCAAAGGCACCCGAGACGGCGCAGCATCTGAGGTGGCGCGCGCCCGTGCTAGCTGCTGGACAAAGTCAACAGTTCGCTGGGTGAAGGAGGTCTGGGTACGTGCGCCGCCGTGGGGCACATGTAGAGGACAAGGCCAACACCAGCACGGTATCACAGCAAGTTGCATGCCGCAATGCATGCACATGCGCAAGGAAGGTAGACAGTGAAATGCATAGAGGCATGCACGGGGAAAGTGCATGCCCTTGCGTTGCGTGCCCTGTTGGTGTCGTCGCCCTCTCGACCCTTTGGCGACCACCGTGCAGCGTGCGCCCGGTTTGGCGCACTCCGAGTCGAGGGCTGCCCACTTGAGCGAGCAGCGGCCTGCGTGTGCCGTGAGGCCGGGGCTCGGCTAACCACGAACACTCTTGTCCGTGACCTCAATGGTGGCAGTCTCTCGCCTTGTTATCGAGGTCATCGCGAACTCCTTGTGGAAAGGGGCCCGTCGCAGCTTTGTGCATTTCACTTTCCCTGCGCATGCCTCTATGCATTTCACTGTCTACCTTCCTTGCGCATGTGTACGCATTGCGGCATGCAACTTGCTGTGATACCATGCTGGTGTTGGCCTTGTCCTCTACATGTGCCCCACGGGGCCGAGCTGAGGCTGGCTCGGCGGGCTGAGCGGCGCACGTACCCAGACCTCCTTCACCCAGCGAACTGTTGACTTTTTCCAGCAGCTAGCACGGGTGCGTGCGAGAAGTGTGCCACCTCGGATGCTGCGCCGTCTCGGGTGCCTTTGCCCGGCGCTGGTCCCACGGGCCGAGCGGAAGCTACCAGCCTCTTGGCCTTGAACGCCCACTCGGCGACAATGGAGTGAGCCGTTTGCCGGTTCGCGACGAAGGGCGCCTGCCTGCACGCGAGGAGCTGGCCCGGATGTCCCCTTAAAATGCCCCTCTGTAAACTCGTCGGGGCCAGTGCGGAAAAAGGCGCGCGGAGAACAAAGACCTGCCCCGCTAGGAGCCATATTTGAGGCAACCTCTTCCTCAGGCTTCAGGGAAGAGGTTGCACGGAGGCAGGCAGCTAGCGTATTGGGCTCGCATTTCATCCTTGCAAAGCTTAGCACAAAAGGTGTTGGATACACAACAAACACACTTAGCTCAAACCCTTACTGTGGCTGATACTGCCTGCTGCTGTGGTGCCCCGTGCCAACTACCTGCTGCGCATCTTGCCCCCATGCCAAACCCTTGCCTTCGCCCGTGAGCACGCTGCGCCTGCCTGGGGCAGCTCCTGAGCACAGAAGGAGAGCGGGGGACGATGGGTGTAATTGCCAAAGTCTCTACCTTGGCTGCGCAGATCAAGGCGCAGCAGCGCATCCCATGCTGGGGGTGGCAGCCATCGGCCCGGAGCGGCGTATGATGGGAATGAGCGTTGCTCTCTCGGTGTCACGCACTGCGCAAGTGGCCAGGGAAAGGACCAGCATCCACTGCGTGGTGCCTGTACCTGGGCCGCCTGGCAAGGCGGAGCCTGTAGCGTGCAGATCATTCCCGTGAGTTGTTTTCTGCCTGTGTTCCATCCGGGGTTTGTTCCGGTTCTGGGAATATCGGGATCAAGAAGACGGTGATTGCCTTGATGACAGGCAAATTGAGGTGATCGCCAACGGCCTGCCATTTTGGAATGATGCCCAGCTCGCAGTCGACACGACCATCGTGTCGCCCCTCACGCGTCATGCTGCTCCACGCTCCCGCCGCAACCTTGCCCGGCCGGTTGTGCTGCAGAAGGAGCGGACCTACCCTTGAGCTCCTCCGGTCCCCTCGTTGTCGCTTGGTTGTTTTACAGGTTGAGGTCGGCGCTGGAGACCCGAGACTGCCGACTTCTTGCGGCAGCTTGCTGGGGCCAGAGCCAGGCGCACCCCAGCGCCCCTCCGGATCGCCCATCAGGCTGCTCTAGTCCATCGGTGGTCCGGGTTTTTGGCTTGTCGTGTGTCGATGGTCCTTCTTTTGACTGGCTGGTAAGCCGACTCTCGGCACGCCCGCTGCCGCGCGGGGGGAGACGATGCGTGTGGTGTGTGCCTTTTGCAAAGGTTCGTGCCCGAATTGCATTGAATGAGCGATGCAGTGTTCGGAGTGTTTAGTTTACGTTTGTCGTTTGCGACCTTCTTGCTAGTTTCATGAAGCTCAGTCGTGCCTCGTCAACCTTGAGAACAATATCCCGCTTGTCGGGAACAATGAATTGACCACCAGACCGCCGGCCAACCTACCCATTGACTGTGCAGCTTTGGGTCAGAACAGCTTGATCACGCAGACATACGTTTCCAATCTCTTGGTTTCCAGCAGGAGCCACTGCGAATTAAAGCTCGTGACATTTTGGACTAGTCACGCCATCCGCCCGCCCACCGCGCATTTAACTTGCCTTAGGGGTTGACACAGTGGCAAGACCTTTTTGCATCCCGACCTAAAGGCAGCCAGCGCATAGACAGAATCCATAGACAGACCTTTTGCAAGAGGCCTTGGGTTTACGGCAAGCTCCAAATCACAGCGCTGTGGTGTGGTCCTGCAGAAATGCGTCGCGTGGTGCTGGGCTGGCTGCTGCTTGTTGCTAGTCGGCTGTTACTATGGACCCCTGAAGTGCGTGCCGTGCTCCCAGCCGTGATTTCTACTCAAAGCTTCGCTTTTCAGTGCCAAAAACAAACTTTACCTTCTTGGCTTCTTGTGCTCGTTGTGCCAAACTTCAGGGACCTGACTTGTACCTGAGGCGTTGGGAAGGCAACCTTGCTTCTCGGCAAGCCGGCCTTGCGAATTGCGCGAGAAATCCTTCGTGCGCAAGCAGCGATCGTCGCTTGTCTCGAGCTTCAGAGTCCTTCTCAGGATGGGACACCTTTGCATGCTCCAAGTTTCGGACCGGACAGCGTGTTGGAATGAATGGCCGAGGCTGCAAGTCGCCCGGCATGGCGGTGACCCAACACAGGGGGACTACACGGAGGATTTGAACAGGACCGGCGCTTGCACGGGATCCGGCAGGTCCCTGCGACCGCATTGAAGCACGGGGTCTTCAATTTACACTATCATACACGGAAGCTCTAGCGAGCGAGAAGGTTTCAACGGAATTTCAACGGCTTCACGGGAGGAAGCCTCAGTGCCAGGCACTGAGTTGCCTCCAGGCGCACGCTGGCTGTGGGAGTCGTTTTCTTGCTGATCAATATCTACGCCTTCTCTCCCTGGGTCTCTTCTGAGGCCTTTGCCTGGACAAACCAGTTTTAAGTAGTCATTCAGTGATGTCAGGCGTTCAAGTTTCATGCAGGTTTGGAGTGGGCAAGTTTCATGTTAGGTTGAAGGCAGCCATAGTTTTGACTTGCGCGTGCCAGGTGAGAAATTTGAAGGTCTGCGTCTTCGACAAGGAGTACGAGCAGGAGTTCCTGGCAGATGCCAAGAGGCACGATCGACGTTGCCTCGGGTGGACATCACAGTTGCAGGTCAGTTCTTTTCCATGTTACTTGTGCGTCTCGGGGTGTGTCAATGCAAGTTGACCGGACAGGAATACCCAGGGCTTGTCATCGCTTCAAGCGCCTGAGTTGCACTTCAAAGCAGCAGCTTGCTTGGGCCCACGTATCATGTTCAGAGAGACGGAGAGGTACAGAGTTTGGAGCAGTTTCTCGTGTCAAAGTTCTTGTTTGGGCGTAAGGATCCTGACTGCTTGCCTCTGCTGCAAGTGGTGCAGAGATGGCTCCCGAGCTAGGCAGCGAGAGTCGTATCCCTTCGATGCTAGAAGCGTATGAATTGGTTTTTGATGCGCAGGGAGTTAGAATAGACCTTCCCCATCTTTTTTTGGTATCCCGCCCCTACGCCAAAACAGCATTTTTCAACCATGGTTTCACTATTCAAATTATCATCCTTATTCATTATGCATATTTCCACTCAAAACATTTCATAACAGTCTCAACCTCAAATTCCTTCAAAAAAACACATTTTTCTCATTTCTATTCCATCATTCTTGTCATTGTTAGGATGCTTGAGTAGAAAATAGGAGTATAGGGTAGGTATGGTTATTGGGTGGTATAAAAGATGGGGAAGGTTAAGTTCATTCAGTAAAATATATCAAAAATAAATTTTCAAAAGTTCCAAAAAATGAAAATCAAAAAATAGATTCTCGAAAAAATCAAAAATTAAATAAATAAAATAATAACAATATGTTTGTATCATAAATTTCGTAGAAATATTATGGGCAAGGTTAGGTAGATAGAAAATACAAATTTCATAACGTTAAATTATCATGAAATGTGTATGGAAAGATGGGGAAGGTCCAGTGCGTTCAATCTAAGGTATTAAAGGTTTGATTTTGTGCATGTTTGTTGTTAGGTTCTGTTGTTGGTTTGTTTTCTGTTCTTTTTTGCTTTCCTTAGTTGCTTTGGCTTTTTCTCTACATTCCTTGCAAGTTTTGCAAAATAATTCTGTCATATTCACTCTATCATACATTTCATGAAAGTCTCTTCTGGGTTGTGCTTCATCACATCTACTACATGGATAAACCATAGCGCAACCCAATTCTTCTTCAGCATCCGAATGGCTCATAATATTATACTATATTAATATTTCTTTAAATACGTTATTTACACGAAACAACCTTTAAGGTAATGTCTGAACCATGTTTTTATTATAATTACAACATATAGGATTTTACATGTTATAATTGTAGTATGATTAAGCATTATGAATTGAAACAATGGCCGGGTAACATGGGGACAGCAACCACCAGTTTGGGACCACTAAACCACCAGTTTGGGGCCACTAAACCCCCAGTTAATGGGAAATAAATCCCCAGTTCATGAGAAATAAATCCCCTTTTCATGGGAAATATGTTTGAGGTAGTTTGGTCATGCTGTTTGAGAAACCATGGATTATACCCTTAAATTCTATCATGTTCATGTTTCATTATTTCACTGCCTGTTCCGCTAAACATCACTAACAAGTTCATTATTAAAGATTCTTAGATGATATTATCTACGAATAAACCCCTGTATCTTCATCATAGTTAATTTGATAAAATGTCATAGTGGAAGACTTCGGTTCTTTAATTTCTTTGTTATCAAGTTTGTTTAAATACATATTTCTTTTATTTTTATATTCACCCTTGGTTCTATCTACTTCTTTACTTTGATAATTGTTTGTTAATGGTTTCTTCTTTTCCATTTCTTGTAAGATTTCTAAAATATTATTATTCTGTTCTAAAACCTTTTAGTTGTTTAACAATCTTTTCTAATCCTTCATTCATGTAAATATCTACTATATTATAAAATACAACTTTTAAAGCTAAATGTTTGAATTATGTTAGTCTACTCTTTAAATACTAATTGTTCATCATTTCACGTATAGTATAGTTTCCTGTGTTTCGTTATCACCATTATCTGATGGTGATGCATGCCTTCCCCAATTGATAGCAAACATCTAAATTCAAAACAACATCAGAAATTCGTGGAATATAGATGCAATAAAGACGATACAATGAAAGAACTGTATAAGAAACGAAAGACAGAAAGGATAAAATAATTTGTCTTATTACTTTATATGAATAGGAGTTATCCAGATTATATTAATACAATAGACGAAGTAGAGAATATGGAACAAGTAATAATAACCGATAATAAAATTAAGAAATGCTGTTATTATTCATTAGAAATTAAGTTTGTGATACAATGTATCAAAAATAAAAATGTAAACATTAATATAAATGGGAAGAAAGAAACAGAATAAGACAGAACCAGTTGTTTCTTCAACTGATGAAGGAAAAGAAGAGAATGTTAAAGAAACATCAGTTATTGAGTTTGCTTGTCCAATGTGTAAAAAGATGATAGAAATGAAAAATGAATTAGAAATACAAAAGAAAGGAAATTGTAAATGCTCGTGTATTCCAACAAGTTTCAAAATAAGTAAAAATGATAAGAAAATGAATATTGATAAAACTAAAGACAGTATCAACTTAGAAACAGATGTTCATTTACCACAACTGCAATGGATAATAGTCGTATAAATAATAAGATCAATTAAGTATTAAAATAATTATTTGATCTTATTATTTCTTGCAAGTTAGAATATTCGGGGGCTCAGCAATGGGGTTTTCTTCGCACTGGACAACGCAAGCGAGGTTCAAACTAATTCAAACTAATTAGTCTCAATGCTTATGACTGAAGTTGATGAAAGAGCCTGTCCTACCACGATAGACCCCAATCGTATCATAGCAATGCTTTCATACAATAAACAATATTTTTATTCATTTCTATATATCTTTAATATCAACTATGACCAATGTTCCAATAATAAAACCAATAAACATAACTGAATATGAATTCAAACGATCTAAACATGAGCACGTGCCAAATTTACCATTTAGAAGCATTATAGTTGCGAGCTCGACGGGAGGCAAAACAGTCTTGGTTCAGAACCTTATCTTAAAAGTTTATAGAAATTCATTTGCAAGAATATTTCTATTTTCCCCCAGCGTTCATAATGACCCAACCTTTACAGAAGTTAAAAAATATATCAGGGATGAATTGCACGTGGATGATGAAAAAGAACAAACTTATTTTGACAAATACAATCCAGCAGATTTAGAAAATGTAATTGAAAGACAGAAGAAAATAATTAATTATATGAAATCTAAACAGATAAGGAAACTACATTCAATATTAATCGTTATAGACGATCATGCCGATGATCCTAAATTTGTTAGATATAGTAAATTATTACACGGGCTTTTTACAAGAGGCAGGCACGACGCAGTAAGTGTATTTTGTTCAACACAAAAATATAATGTTTTGGCGCCTATCATTCGTTTAAATGCCAGTTCATTATATATTTTTAGGTTGAACAATGCCAGTGAATTAATGAGTTTATTGAAGAAAATAGTGCCATTGTTGATAAACAGCAATTATTAGATATGTATCATCAAGCAGTGAATTTTGCTCCGTAGTCCTTTTTCTACGTGAATATACATTCAAAGGCATTAACAACATGTTTCATATCGATTTTGAACAGACATTTCAAATTACAAATGATGAATAACACAAATCCATAATATTTTCTGATTTACCAATAGACATTAAAAATCGTATTATCTTATAATTTAGGCGATGTCAGATTATTAAATATATATATATATATATTATTAGAAAGTATATTAATACATTTGAGCCAGTGTATAAGTCTTACAAATTACAGAATATAAAATATTTTGAAATTGACAGTATTAATATAAAAAATGGAATATCATATATTTTTAATTTAAGTGAGTTAGATAACTTACATCAAAAACATAAACCATTAAAATTATCAATTGACTATGTTATGTTTATTAATGCTAGTTCAATTAAAAGTTTGTGTCCTGTTGATAATCGTATTTTAACATCAAATAATTTATTTAATATTTATTATTTTATGAATACAGACATTAATAACAATACACGTGCATTTATAGCCAATGTTGATGATTTTATTTCATTACGTTTGAAAAAAACTATTAAAATAATCAATGATGATAAACACCATTTTATTAGTAAATGTTATTCATATGTTTTTCAAAATTCATAATATTAATAATTTTTAATATGATTAATTCAGAATAATGAATAATTACACAATTGACCAGGAAACCTATATCATAATTTTGTTTGTTTTTCTTCTAATTTATTAACTTTTTCATTCAGTGTTTTTACAACTTTAATCAAGAGACGCTCGCGCGTATCTTCATCATCAATTTCATTTAATTTATCAAGAGGTGTATTATCAATATCAGTTTTCTTTTTGAAAAACCACATCATATATAATATTATTTAGATTTTAATTTTTCAAAATTATCTTTTTGTGGTTCTTCTTCTTCTTTGTCTTCAGTTGGTGCTGGTATTTCTGTTGGACTTTCTGATGAAGAACTATTAACTGTAATAGGTGGAGAACTATGAACACTAATAACTTCACTAGAAGAACTACTGCTACCTTGTGCATTTCCTGCTGTTATTTGATTAACTAAATCTGCTTTTATTTGTTGTTGCAATTGCGCTATGTGATAAGTTTAGTATTATATCTGCTACTGTAGCGCCGTTGTGTAGCATTATTTCTATCGTTTGAATCTTTTTTCTTCAACTTCATCGCTGTCCTCCTCGTCTGGTGGTTTCTTTGGCGGTGGTTCTGGTGGTTTGTTGTTGTCAGGCATTGTAGTAAAGGCTGACACCATTGTGTCTCGTTGGCTTTTCAGTGTTTGTGTTGCTTGCGTTCTTGTTGGTTCATTTAGTCTTTTGTATGTGTTGTGCCAAAAGTTTTGAAGCATTACTTTGAACATATTGTCTTGGTTTTCCTTTACCTTAAACGCTTCAAATGTCACATTTAATTGATGATTTGATCGTTGTATAACTTTTCTTGAGTCTCTCTGGCTTCTGTGGCGATTGTATCTGTGTTGGTTGCAATGTCAATAAATTCTCTCGGTATGCCTTTTTGTCATCATTTTCTGTGGTTGTATTGTTGTTGGAGTGTTTGGTTTTATTAGGTTATGTATTGAAAAACTGTCGTCATCATATTTATCATTGAATTTCAGCTTCTTTCTTTTCAGTATATTTTTAGTTAATATAATCATTATTAATTGTATTTAGATATTAATATTTATGGATAGCCGCTGGAACTGCTTGCACGACTGGGAGGCTTTGCCTGCGACTTGCTTCTTGCCCCTTCTACTTGTGCTTGCTTTGCTATGTATCTGTAATAGATCACGTTGCCGAAAGATTTTCCTAAATCCACCCTAATTGCATCCTTGCTGTCTTTCCCTTTGGTATTATCAAGCAACTGTATTACTTTAAAATAGCCGTCAAACTCTCTTTCTGACACCAAACCTAAATCATACATATTCCTAACTACATTGCTCATTTCGGATGTATTATTAGCAAATTCACGCGGGGTTCTATGTTTAACGCTTGTCAATATTTCTAATGCTGGTTCGATAACATCCCACGTTTCATCATAATGCCGTTCTCTTAAACGGTCATATATTTTTGCATCTACTGGGCTCAAATTGGAGACTGTTCGCCCTTCCTCGTCTGCTTTTTCTACTACTTCTGCTTCTTGTTCTGCCTCTACTCCTGTGTCTGTTGATGATCTAGTGATATCCTGTATTTTTTAGTGTAAAATTTGCTTGATGCAAGGGTATTGATTAGTGCCTCGCTCCCTTTTGCTAAAACATTTGCAAACGCTTGATTTCCTTTTTGTTTCGCCTCAGCGTCCTTTCTTGCCATCTCGTTTAACTGTGCTGCTAATGATGCTTCCTGCATACTTTCTGTATCACGCTGAACCATTGGCTCTGTTTGTTGTTCCGGTGGTGGTGGTGCTTCTGCTTCCGTGTTTCTTCTATGCAGTGCATATGTGTGTCCGTTTCCGTGTGCTTCTTGTCTCATCATTATCTCTCTCATCTGCCTGTCTAATATTCTCATCTGTTGGTCTTTCAATAATTCTAAGTGGTCGCTTCCATCAAAAAAACTGCCCTGAGGACTTGCTTTAAGAAATGTAGCATCTCTGTTAGGTAGTGTTCCTGTTAGTTGTTCGTTCTCGCCTATTAGATAAGCGATTTCTTCATAGGTAGGTCGTCTCTTGAGTCCAAATTTTGCGTATGGGTTTATTAATTCTAAACTTGCTGTAGTTGCCATATTGATATAATATTAATTAGAAAATATTATTTCAATATATGTTAAGTAAATGTTATTTTTTTCAACTCTTCAATTCTTTTTTGTAGGTGCTCTAATGTGCTGTGTGGCAGATTTGGTCGGTGCAGTTCCATTGTTAATCTGTCTAATTCATTTTGAGAATTTGCTCTGGCGTGTCCTTCTTGTATATGTTTTCTAAGGGCTACTGATGCTTCCTGTGAGTTTCTTAACTTCATTTGTTCGTGTAGGTGTTCTAAATATTTTGTATCTTTCATATCAAATGGACTATATTTAATTTGTGAGGATTGTACAAATACTTTACCATTATGTTTTCGCATTCTTCTTGTGATGACGATACATTTATATATTTGTCATAGGTTTTAATTTTAATCATATAATACACTGCCCGATTCGCGTAACTCCAGAACAGACTCCAAAATCAGATGTAAAAACACCTCACGCACATCCTCATCTGTTGTCAGCGGTCTGTTTGTCCCTTTCAATTTTAAAACTAGTAAGCTTCCAGATGACTTCGTGTTATATCCAGTAAAATTAGTATCTGACATGTTCTCAAATGATATGCCAATAACAAATTTATCTTCTCTGTAGCGTTTGTAGGAAATGCTAAAGGCATCTTGGTCAGGGTTCAAATAATGTAATGTTTGTCTTAAATAATATGCGGTTTCTGCCATTGATTGACATTCAAACTCTGGATATTTCTGATTATTAATTTGTAATTGCCAAGATAAATTTAAATCTGAATTTTGAAAGCCTTTGCCGTGGAATTGCGCACGGGTAAGATTACCATCACCATCAACAGCATCTGGGTTAAAACTGTCAAAGATTCTGGAATTAATCATAGGATTATAAGAATAGTTCCATCTCTTATAAATATAATTATCGTGTCTGTAATAGTTGGCATTGTCAGCATCAACTCCAGTTCTTGGTGCGCGATACAATGTAATGAAACAACCATTTAATTTAGAAGCGGATTTGACAATGTTCATATTGATTTCAGTTCCTGCCGCGTTGAATGATTGTGTCATAGTGTGATACATTGGACATTTCAAACTTTGACCCTCTAACAAATGTTTCACTATATTGTTATTGACCGTGTTGTTCAATTGTATTACCTTGGTTCGTACAATTACATTATTTAATTCCCACGAGGCATTCGCATCAATATGAACATTGGCATCGGTTTTAGCAAAAGGTGTAATTACTGGTATATGTTCATCTGATACAATTGTAAATTCCAGTTCAAGTGGAGCATAACGAAGAGGCAAAAATAATTGCTTTCTAACAGTCCGCATACCGGTTTATGGCCTAATCGCAAATAACCATTAGCGCCGCTACTGAATGGCGGGTATATCGCGCTGTTAAATCGCCCCAATTGTTATTGTCTCTCACTGTTGGATATGTTGTTGCCACGGGGTCGGCGGCGGGATTGGTTCGTTTATTAACATCTAACATTTCTGCTAAGCCAGTAGCATAAGTATGTCGCCAGTCATCATCCCAGCGAGGATTAGCGCTACTTTCTAAATCGTCCATATCTCTAGCATCTTGACTTTTAAAGGAATTATACAATTCACAGTGTCTATTGAACTTGTTGCCCGCCTACAGTGCATCTATAGCGACTGAAGAAGGATGACAAATTACCTAGCGGTCGTAAACAATGACTTTGTGTTCCGTCAGTGTTTTGAAGATTGGCAAAAAGCGAATAGAAGATAAATCAATATATGTGTTGTCTTCTCCTGATATATGAAATCTAATATTTTTGTTTCCTGCATTTGGATTATAAACATTACTGCCTGATGGAAAATAATTAACGTGTCTTCTGTTTGTGATGTATTGTGCTGTGTTTCACTTTCTGCAATTCTATTATCCATTACTCATATATTATAAACTTAGATTGTTTATTATTATTTAGTTTTTCCTTATGTGGAAGCATTGTAGAAGAATTATTTGAAGTTGTATTTGTTAATAGTATTTATTAAATAAGTGTTTTTTGTATCAACTATATCTTTGCGAGGATCATGATCAAAATTCATATATTGTCTGTCGTATTTTGTAGGTTCTTTTGTCAGTTTCTTCTCTAATGAAAGTTTGTTTTGTTTGTCTTTATTTCTATACATATCAGTATTAATATTATTTAGTTTTTTGTTAGTTCATTTATACGCTGTTCGCAATAGTATAACTCATCTCTAGATTTATTCAAATAACTTAAAAAATCATCTTCGTCTAATGGAATTGTCTTTTCTTGTTCTTTTAAAAAGTCGGTATAATCAATTCTACTATAATCTGTATAATGCATTTTGTTTTTTTCTGGATGTAATTTTAAGTAATCATTTTCATGATTCATAATTTCACTATACATACCTATCATAAGTCCTTTAACATTGCCTTTTCTGTACTATAAATGATTCAAATCATTGCTTTCGTGCTCTTCCTTATCTTTGTTTAACACTTCCTTGCCACAATTACATTCATATTTACTATTTGATATGTTGTATTCTTTCTCTTTCTCTCGCTCCATTTTCTCATAAGCATATTCAATATCGTTGTCCCATTTCTCAGCATCAATACTCATATATATATATATAAGTTATACATATATATATATTTATTGTTCCGGTGTTGAATTAGGGTCAAACCCATTAGAAACTGCCGTAATAGGATTAATTTCAGTCATACCTTGCCCTGTCCAATTATTGAAACTGTGTTAATCTAATAAGTTGTTGCTTTCTATTTCTCCAATTATCGCGGCGTCATGCAACATTGCTAATGTTAAAACCCAAATAATTGCTAACACTTTGTCCAAATGAATGCTGCCAGATGGCAATGCTCCGGGGGGTATTCCTTGGATTTCGCAAGCTCGTGCTTTTTGAAGCTGCGATTTCGCAGTGTCTTGGAACCCATGCACGGCTCGCTTGCTTGCCTGCCTACCTGCCTGGCTGCCTGCTTACTTGCTTCCTTGGTTCCTTGGTTTCTTTCTTGCTTGCTTCCTTGCTTCCTCCTCGCTTCCTTGCTTCCCTGATTCCCTGCTTCCTCGCTTCCTCGCTTCCTGCCGTCCTTGCTCCCTTGCTCCCTTGCTCCCTTGCTCCCTTGCTTCCTTGCTTCCTCGCTCCTAGCTTCCTTGCTCCCTTGCTCCCTTGCTTCCTTGCTTCCTCGCTCCTAGCTTCCTTGCTCCCTTGCTCCCCTGCTTCCTTGCTTCCTCGCTCCTAGCTTCCTTGCTCCCTTGCTCCCCTGCTTCCTCGCTCCTAGCTCCCTTGCTCCCTCGCTCCCTTGCTTCCTTGCTCCATTGCTTCCTTGTTCCTTGCTTCCCTTCTTCCTTGCTTGGTTGCTTGCTTCGCTTCCTGGCTTGGTGGGCAGGCGGGCAGGCGGGTTGGTTAGTTGGCATGGGTGCTTTTTCGGCTGGCTGGATTGAAGCCTGGAACGGCTTGCAACAAGCGTGGATGGCCCAGGAAGGAAAGTGCATGGCGGGCAGTTGGCAAACTTGGGCATTGCGGCCGCTAGCGCAGTGGCCCCACTTTGCGATGACAGCAAAGAATGCAAATGAATACAAATGGCGAACGCCCGCCCACTGCAGGTCCAGTTTGAGATTACTCTTAGCACGCGGCCACTGTGCCGCCGTTGCGCATCTTGCCTCCAAGCGCAAAAGCAGAGACTTCAGAGCTAGACATTTGCCCCACTGCCTGCCAAAGAACCAAGCGACAAGCAACCAACCAGGCTCCCAACCAATCCGCTCACGCGCCCCAATCACCCGCGAACGAGCAAATGCAACAAGCGACCAAGCAGAAAGCAACCTCCTCCTTAGCCAGCAAGCAAGCGAGTAAGCAAGTGACCGACCAATCAATTAACCAACCAGCCAGCCAACCAACCAACCTGTGAACCACTCACGCAACCAACCAAGAAACAAGCCTGCAGAGAGCCAGCAAGCGCAGGTAAACAACTCAGCAAGCCATACCCATAGGATTGTCCACTCGCTCGCCCACACCAACCCACACCCGACCAACCCCCCCCCTCCCCGCCCACGCACCCATCTAAACCCCCACCCACATCCACCCGCCCCCATACCCATTCATACACCACACCTCTGCACAAACACACGAACGGTTCCACTGGCCTTGCAGCAGCCAGTCACCGAGCAGCAAGTGAGAAAAGTTGTTCAGGCGCACAAGTCAGAAGCTACTCTATTTTGTTCGTTTGGGCCTGTCTGCTTTCGTTTGGGGAATCCAAAAAACCCACTATTGTTTGGTACCACTATTTCGAGACAAACCCGTTTTATTCCCTGCACACTTGCCTCTCCTTTCAAAGGACAAGAGGCAGCAAATCAGAGCAAGTGCATGGTTGATACAGCTGGGGGTTGGTTTGACATGCGTCTCTGGAGTGCCTTTATTCTTTGTAGGCGCTGTGGACGCAGATAACATAGCAGATGTAGCCTTCTTAAGCGGGGTGTGGCGGTTTTCGGCTGCAGTGGGAAAGGAAGCTTTCCCGCGAGGCCTGCATGCATGGCCGCCTGGACAAGAATGGTGGTCTGCGTTCATTAGGGTAGAGTAGTTGCCCAGCTACGCAAAGCAAACACAGTAGCAGTAGCAGCAGCAGCAGCAGTAGAGGGCAGGCTCAGGGTAGCGTGCAACCTGGGGCAAGGCTTGAAGACAAGCAAGGGGTGGTTGGAGAGAAATAGAGCGGTAGCTGCGGCTACAAGGTGCTGCCTCCCGGAGATGTTTCAGGCATGTGTGTGTGTTCTTTTGGATCCAAAGTGACATTGTGCACATTGTGTTCGGCGACACTTTTAGTAGCTAGCTACAGAGCGCCGATTGTTTGTTGCGATATCGCCAGCTCCGGCTTTTGCATTATGTGGAATTCCGGGTTTTTCAATTATTTGGTTTTTTTCAATTGATCCAGTCTTAACATTATAGGATCTCCGCGATTTGTAAATCGTAAGTATCGCGGGTTTTTCTGTTGATTACTTCCTGATACAAAAGGTGATGAATAAACAGTAGTAGCATAACTGTTTCCGTGTCTGTTGTTGATTTCGTGAACAACGGAACTGCCGAGACTATGTCCAACGAGTCTATCGACATCTGGACTGTTTGTTAATTCTTCCATTGCGTCTTTATTTTTTTTCGCTTAATTGAACATTATGAGTAGGAATAAAAAACAAATCTGCAATTGCATCATTGACTTTGTGATTTGCCCCCGCTTTAGCACCAGTGCCACCAATATATAATGTGTTGCCTATTCTTGTTATTCCATTCACATTTGAATACGCGGCGTCTAAACCCTTGACATCATCAATTTTATTCTTATTTTGAACATTGATTTCTTCGGCGTAGCGTGTTTTATGTTTCATTCTTTGCTTATCAAAATGTTTATTGAAACCTCCTACTTTGTGTTCTAATTTCTTTTTATGGTTAAACAAATACATCTTCTAATAAATCCTTACCTGCCGTATATGCCTTATCACTTGCTACACCTGCCATTATTTGTGTGGGTGTCCTGCCTTCAATAGCACCTTAAAATAATTGTCGTCCAATCATATAATAATTATATTATAATTTCTTTTGTATCTTGTATTTATGAGTGATAGATTAACATATAAAAAATATATGTTGATAGTGCCTACAGATTGCAAGAAGGCAATTCTACCAGTGACTTTGTCATAGAACTTGATCAAAACTTTGAAATTCCACGAAGAAGAAAAATGTTCGTGACAGAGTGTTCATTCAGCACTCCGTTTTATACAGCAGAGAAAGGGTTTTACGAACGCTTCTGTATTATGTTGCATAATGGTTCCAATGTCTTATTAAGAAGCACTGCCGTTGATGTATCCGGCGAAATTTATTATGCTAATCAATTGTCATACAAAATAAAAAACGGAATTAAACGCGGCATTCGACGATATTACACCTGACTTATTCTTAACAGTATATGGACAAAGCAAAAGCAAAATGGAACTTAAATTAAATGACCCTCTAAAGTACAAAATCAAAATACCTACAGATGAAGAATTAGAAACTTATGTAAATGACAAATGGAACAGAGGACAGTTTGAATATGACAACCTGAGACCAAAGTCTATGAATTATTTATTAAGTAATCATATTGCCTACGAACCTGCGACATCTTGGCTGAGTGGCTATTTCAATTTAGTTCCTTTTCAGAATCTATATATATATATAATAATTGTCCTCAATCAAGCGATTATAAATATTCAGCACCTAATACTTTCAGCAGTTCAGTAATTAAAAAAGTTCAAATCAATCAACAACTTGACGGAGTTATACCAGATTTTACAGCGCCCATATATGCAGATTTTATTGATGTAGGCGGTAAAAATATTAAGAGACTACACTTTAGAATAACAACTTCAAGAAACAAATTAACTGATTTTCACGGCGTTCCCATTTCTTTTAGCATTTTGTTTCAATTAGATAATTGAATAAACTCCTAATTATTATTATTATTATTAATATCAATAATTTGATATTAATATTTCTCAATTTGCCCATATAGACAAAATACATAAAACATAGACAAAATATATAAGATATTATATATGTCAGAAGTTGAACCTGAAATTACTAATACAATTGAAGCAGACGAACCAGTAAATGAATTACCAACAATTGAAGAAGAAGCACCAAAGGCAGAACCAACAATAGAAGGAACACCAGAAGTGAAACATGTAGAGCCAGTTAAAAATAATTCTAAGATTCAAGCACGGAATGAAAAGAAAATAACATGTCCAAAATGTGCCAAAACTTTAACACTAAAATCATACAGATACAGTCACGAACGCAATTGCCAAGGACCATTGGAAACTAAGCCTATAAAACCTAAACCAAAAGCAGTTTCAATAGCAAAGCCTCAAAGGATAGAACATTACGAAGAACACTGACAACCACGCGAAGCGACACAACAACCGCAACCGCAACAAAATAATATAATAGCGAACACACCACCGCCAAGAAGAACGCAACCACAACCGCCTCCAAACCCGCTACAAAATATAGCACAGCCTTCCCAATTATTGCAAAATGAATATTTGAGACAGAAGCAAGAAACATACTAGAACGCATTAAATTGAGGTATATTTTCGTTCAAGGGGAAAGAAAAGATAAAATATAATTATTATATAACCTACTATAACAGTTATGTTTTCAACATTATCACTGGACGGCTCAAACTGAATTATAGCAAGTGAATTAGTATTAATAAATTCAACAGAACCATCAACCTTAAGCAGTGTTTATGCTACAAAACAAGAATTAGCAGATACAGCAGGTTCATTTGGCGGAGGTTATACAATTGAAGAAGTTGATGCTCTTATTTTAGCACAAAATAGAAGAGAGATGCAAACATAACAGCAATATCAGGAATTAACGCAACATCAACAACAATGTTTAACGAACAAGTAAATCAAAACACAACAATTACAAGCAACCTTAACAATATAACAGCACATGGATTAACCATAACTTCAATACTACCGACTATATCAGCAAATACAATTAAACTTGACACAAATGCTAACAAAATTAGTTCTAATACTTTTTAATTAGTGGGTTTAACAACAGTATTAGTTCCAATTCGTTTTTAATCACAGGACATAATAATACATTAGCATCACATTTAGCAGTATTAACAACACACGATAGCAACATAGCAACAAACACAAACGGAATAGCAATATTACATAACACTGTAGGCAGCAAATATGACATTTGTTAATAGTCATCAAAACACTAACATCGCATATATCATTACAGTAATTGACACAACTCTTAATAACATAACAGGACACGGAAACACAATAACAACGATGCTTACAGATATAGCAGATTTACAAGCATGTGCCGGTGCTTCTTGGACTACAACCGAAAAACAACTATTCAAGCAGATGTATCAACATTATATACAAACGATACTGATTTATTCAATACAAATACCGCATACAGTAATACATTTGCCTCAATCATACCAGACAACACGACACAATATTTATTAATAACTCAAAATTCAAATACAATAACTAGTTTATTAGCAACGGGTTTACAAAAATTAGATAAACTAGATTTAAGCAATCAATCAGTATCGGGTCCGGTTACATTTCATGACTCTATTACAATGATTACCGGTAATACCTTATTTTGTAATAAATATAGAGCACCAAGTAATGGATTACATATTCAATTCACGATGTTTGACAGAGAGTTTAATGTTAATCGCGACGGTCAAATGTGGATGAGTAGCGCTGGTGGTCAATGGGAAACTATAATAGGTTATCCTGGTGTTGGTAGGGTCTGGTGTCCTGATAGATTTGGTTTAGGTGCCGCTGGTATTGCTGGATATAAACTTAATTGCGCTGGTCAAGCGAGATTTACTGATGCCGTACAATTTATAGGAACTGACAACGCAATAAGTCTTAATAATTGTTCATTTTTAAATTTTAATAATAATGGTTCAATACGAAGATATACACCAAATGCTACAGAAGGTTTATATTTGGCAGATAATGATTTTGTCGCTGTTAGTGTTGGCGATGTTAGTAATTCTTCTAACCAATATTTTATGTGCGACAGTGCTGTATCAAAAGCCATATTCAATAAACCAGTTGATGTAATAGGTGATGTATATACAAATGGCGATTTAACAATGGTTTCTGGTAAGAAAGTTGAAGTTAATCAGATTCAGTCAGTATCAGGAAATACTTTATTATTACAAAATTCACCGAGTGGCAATGTTCATTTTGGCGACACTTCAAAACTAATAACTAAGAATGCTGAACTGTATCTCGATACAAATAATTTAGTAATCAGGAACAGCAACACTTCAAACTCTATTAATGTGGTTGTTGGATTATCTGCAATATATGCTGATAAAACATGTATTTTGAATAGTGGAAGTAATAGCGAATTACGAGGCGATTGGACTATTGACGGCGATATGACTTTTGGAATTGCCCATAAACTCAATTTGAGAGATTTAAATAGTGATGCTGTTTTAAGATTAGAAGCATCAACAAACTATTGATAGATATATTGATGGCACGAAATATTTGCAATTGGATGATACTCAATTTTCATCATTTAGTGGATTTAATTTAAGTAGTGATAAGAGACTGAAAGATAATATAAAAGATGTAGAAGATGACACTATAAATATGGTAAAAACATTAAGATTAAAACATTTGTTAAGAATCAGAAAACCAGAAAAACTGATTTAGGATGGATTGCTCAAGACGTTCAGCAATACACAAATCCTAAATATAATACTGTAAATGATTCGGGAGAATACTTAACAATGTGTTATGATCGTATGGCTTGTATTAGTTGGGATGCTTTATCAAAACTAATCCATCGTGTGAATATTTGGAGAACGAAGTCTTTAAAAAGAAAGATAAAAAAGAAAAGTCCAAATAATATTTATGCGAGAAGTCATATTATAATTATGTATTATAGTTATATGGTGAACATGTTCAGTGTGATTGAGCAGGAGGATATCATTAGTGAGTTCTTAAATAAAATCAACATGAATGACACTATAAGAATGATAAATAGAAAAATTGGAATGCGTAAAGACTGTAAATTTAATTATAATAATATTCAGTTATATAAAACTAAATTATCAGAAAATATTATTAAACACATATGCAAATATAATTATAAAGAATGTTATAAATGCAAAAGATTAAAACAATTGAGCACATTTGTAAATATTGACACTTGTAATAAGTCAAAAGAATTCATCAAGCTAACTAAGATATTTGAAAATGAAAAGGAAGAAGATACAACCATTACAACAAACAACATCAAAGATTATTACTCTACAAAATTATATAAGTTTCCGACATTCAAATTTATCAAATCCAATTTGTTAAAGGATGTCGAAGGAAGGGACATTTCACAAGGGACATGCACGACAGAATGAAGAACTGTTATGAATTATGCTACAGAGGAAATATTAAAACTGAAATGAGATCCGGTTTTAGTGACACACCAATTTATGAAACAGTTGAGATAAAATACATAGAAAGATATAAAGATCGTCTAGTAAATGATTTTTTGGATGAGTATGACATATCAAAAGACCAAAAGAATAGGCGGGATTGTTTTAGATATTTTGAAAATAATATTCCGAACACGTTAAACATATTCAAGTTAATATTATCACATATGTTCAATAAGCAGGATAATGCACTTTCTAATATCCTTTTTAATGATGTAGGACAAAACATTTATAAGCACTACACAGAAAAATGATAATAAGCGATAGAATGCAAAATATGATGTTTAGATCATACCCAAGTATCAAAGATATCAATCCGCAGACTAATAGGAGTATTCAACAACAACAGTTTGACACATATTTAAATAGTGCTGACGTTTCTCAATGAAGTATTAAGATATCACCTTTATTAATATGGCAAACATTAATAAACATGATATAATTAGAAAAATCTATTATGATAGATCAGGATACGGAAGTATCACAACAACCTATAATGACGCTAAACAAAAAGAACAAAGTATAACCTTAAATGATGTTAAAGAATGGTTTAAAAAGAGTATAGAGCAGAAGAAGCAATTAAGAGGCAGAAATTCATTTATTGCTCCACATCCATATTTTGAATTTCAATCCGATGTTTTTTATTAATGACATACCCAATCAAAAAGTTAAAACTGGAATGGTTTTAATAGATATTTACCAGATATTCTACGGTAATACCTATTAAATCAAAACAACCACCTGACATATTAGCGGGAGTAATGGAAGGAATGCAGAAAATGAAAGGCAAACCAGAAATTATTTATCGCGATGAGGAAGGCAGTTTATATAATAAAACAGTTGAAGAAAATTTCAAACAAGAAGGAATAGAATTATACCGCACAAGAGGACATCCTAATTTTGCAGAATGTTGTATACGCACCTACAAAGATATGTTATATAAAAGGGTTGAAGCAGATGAAAAGAAGGGGAAGGAACATATACAATGGATAGATTATAATTTTGAAATATTAATAACCTATAATAATAAAATTGAATATTCAAGCATAGGAATGACACCAGCGGACGCATTGAATGAAAAGAACCATTATGAGGCAAAATTTAAAATGGCAAACGAAGCAACGAGAACCAGAAAATACACTGAAATCAACATTTCTAATAAAGTTAAAATATTCAAAAAAGAAAGGAATTACAGATAAAGAGAGATTGTCAAATTGGAGCAGTCAAATATATGAAGTAGAAAGAATAGAAACTAAATTAGGGCAAACTTATTTGTATGTAAAAGGACATACTCGCCCTTATCTTCGTTTTGAGTTGCTGAAAGTTAAAAATATATAATTTTTAGCATGAGTAAGTTTTTGCAACGTAATATCAACGAGTTAAATAAACTCAATAAAAGCACCACAAAACGCAGATAATGCGACCAAAAAGAGGGTTGATGAGATTATCAAACTTTATACTGAAAGGACATTAGCAAATGTAGCAACTGCAGAAAATTATATCAAAGGTTTACCATACACTGATAAAAAAAAAGTTTATGACAAAGCATTTCAAAAATACAAAGATAATATCAAACAAATCAAGGAGGAAAAGCCACTAAATCAAAGAATGACAGAAACAAGAGCGAAGAAGGAACAAGAAGAAGGCAAAGAATATAAGAAGAGAGCAGGAAACAAGGCAAAAACACATATTTAGTAAATTTTCAATTATACACTATTAGACATCCTAAAAATGAGAAAATGAAACCAGCATTTAAACATAACGGCAGAAGTTATTTTATTGATAGTTTTGATATTAGACGTGCCACTATTAAAGCATTTGAGTTTCCTAAAGACGTTATAGGCAAAAATGTTTTTAGATTTGTAACTGATCATGACTATTTAAAAGGTGTAGGATTAGATGGGTTGCCGTCCGATACATTCATAAACCCAGAATTTACTAAACTTTTGAAATTGTTGTCAGATGACACTGAATTTCATAATTTAGTTCAACACCTACAGCAGTATTATGATGATTTATTTGACTGTATCCAAATAACAGAAGTGGAATTGATAAATAAAAATGGCGAAAGGCTTAACATACTTACTGAAAATTTAAGGGATGCCAGCAATGTATCAATTTACCATAGGTATATTCATACACCAGTACACATGAGTGAAGACACCATACATAAAGCAATTGAAAATGGTAATCATATAGAAAACGAATGTTGTATTAACGCTTTTATTGATTTTTCTGGTACGCTTATGAATGAAAGAACCCGCAACAGACTGACAAGAGATAAGATTATAGAAATCATAGGTAAAGAGGATTTTCATAATACAGGAGCATCTATTCAAGATATGGAACCAGTATATATTTAAGAAGTTTAATATTCAAGTTAGAATTTTTAACTTCCTAAATGAACTAGTTTATAAACATGAACCAGAGAAAAGTAATCATCATATTAAGGCATTTTACTCTATGGTAAAAAATAATCATGTTTATGCTTTGAACCATGATCTAAAAGCATTCAACAAAAGCAGATAATAACAACAATCCCCACAATAAAAGCATCTACGGATTATTATCTCAATGAAAGAGAGGAACCCCCGCAATACAAAATGATTACTAATCTAAATGACATACTAAAAATTGAAACGACTAACGATACAAAGGAATTATACATAGTCCCTGAGAATAACAATTTGACCGAGTTGTTTTTTGATTTAGTGAAGAGTGGATATGAACCAAGAAAAAGATTTCAAGCAGGTATAATTACTGAAATTAAATTGAAATTTAACAAAGTAATCTACATTGTAAAAACTCAACACTTGATAAACTCATCTGCTCATGGATGTATAGCAGTTAGTAATGAAACAACTTATAACAATATGAATAAAGCAATGTTTGATTTTAATAAATCTTTATTTGTTCCATCTCACAAGTCCTTCTACAATGACATTGATATTAACATTTTAGATGAAACAAGAACTATAGTCCCTGCAGGTATATTCGGATGACGGCCCGGAACTGATCAATGCGTGCGTGGAGCTGAAGCTGAACCACGACCTATCGCTGCCTGGACGGCCGCAGAACAATTCCCTTGCTGAAAGAACAAATCAATTCATCATTGACCAGACTTCGGCTTGTCTAGTACATGCCGGTCTACCCACGTGTTATTGGGTGCAGGCCATCACCACTCTGTGCCATCTCATGAACATCGAAGAGGTGAATGGATCGAGTGCATGGATGAGACTGCATGGCGAGGAGTTCAAGGGCGTGAAGATACCTTTTGGTGCGCTAGTGGACTTCAAGCCGAGTGAAGCACGAGGGGGGAAGAGGGAGAAGTTCGAGCCGAGAGGGGAAACTGGTATATTTGCTGGATACGTGTTGAGCACCGGTATGCATTGGGCAAACAAGTATCGTGCTTGGGCACTTACTGCATTTGCGGGTGCAGAGCTGAACATCAAGAAGGCAAAGTTTCCACCTCGGTTGAGAATGCCACATCAGACGGAGAGGATGATTCTGAAATCTCCTCTGACATTCCCAATACAACAGAAGTACAAGGTTGCCAACGAGACTGTGGAAGGGATAGAGATGTCTATCGATGCAATCGGTCTGGATGCGCGTGACCGCCTGATCGAAGATGAGGACTACGAGCCTGAATTGCTGCAGAGTGACGAGAAGCGACTGCTTGATGACGAGGTGGATCAGATCGCTGGTCTACTGCTCGACGATGGCCCGGAGGTAATCGCCGGAGATCGGGGGGATCATGCAGGAGAAGAAGATGCTAGACCGAGCTCCTCGAAAGGGAAAGGAGATGGACACTCTAAGGGCGATGAGAAGGTTGCGAAGTCCGACCTTCCACACGTGTCAGTTGGGCTACCCGGGGATGGTATCACGTACGTCAACGACGATGGCAGGGAGGTTAAGATCGACAAGGCCGGGAGACCGTATCCTGTCGGGAAGGACGGATTCAGGCTAATGAAGACATCGAGACCTCCAGAGTTCACTCCTGAAGAATGGAAGATGATGAGTAAATATTACACCAAGGAAGAGAAGGCCGAAGTGAAGGGCGGTGGCAAAAGGAGAGAGGAAGATCCCAAGAGTAAAGAGTCTGATATCTCCGCGCCAGCTGAGGCACGGACATTACAGATGCCCGGTGGTAAGAGAATTCGAGCGATGCTTCGGAACCGCTGGGGTGGAGTAGAATGGCAGTACAATTGGGGATTGCGGAAGAACATATCAAAGATCAAGAACCCAATGGATGGGAAGCACTTGGCTGAGCTTGATTGGGTCAGGATTGTTGTTAATCCTGTCGACGGGGTGGTTGTTCTCATGGATTCCAAACAGTCCCAAGACGTCATGAGACGAAACGTTCAGCTTGAGAAAGAATTTGAGTGTCTGGTGGTAATTTATGCCTGGAAGTTCAAGTCTGAGGAGCGATAAAAGTCGACTCCAAACTGGACGAAGGCGGTTGCATCAGTCATGGAGAGTCATAAAGACGAAGCTGAGACAGCATCGGGGACGGATCCATCGGTCGACGAATCGACGGACCTCACCTGGTATGAATGGGAGGAGTCTGCTGAGGTAGTTTCTGGAAAAGTGCCACTCGCAATGCCTGCGATAGGCGAAGACGGTGAAGCCAAGAAGTACCCATCGATGCCGTGCGTGACTTCTGAGCGGATACAGCACAGAGAGAAAGCTGTGAAAGTTGTACGATTCTTCGACGCTTTAGTATCCAGGCCGGTAGGCCGGAAAGAGATGTTGACCAACCCTGATGCATTGGCATCAATGAAGAAAGAGTGGTCGGGATTAATCGACCAGGGGGTCTTCGATCTTGGCGCGGTGCGTGAATATGACGCTGTAGCCTGAGAAGCAAAAGCGAAGGGGGAGGAAATACACATGGCTCGCGCACATGGCATTTGCGTTGAAAAGCACTCACAGTTGCCTGTTGGTGATCCTACGAGGAAGTTCAAGGGTAGAGGCGTGTTGCTGGGGAACCAAGTGAAGACCCAAAGCTTTGAGGCTGCGATGTTTCAAGATTTGGGGAACTCCCCTGCTTCATTTGAAGCCTCGCGTTGGGCGGATTTTCTGGGTTGTCATGATGGCTGGGATGTGCAGATGGCCGACGCTGTTCTGGCGTACATACAGGCCACCTTGAGAGGCACGCCGTGTTGGATTGAATTGCCACCGGAGGCCGTGCCAAGTGAATGCAAATGGGATAAGTACAGAAGACCAGTCGTCCCGTTGAGGAAGGCGCTGTACGGACACCCAGATGCGGGAACATTTTGAGAGCAGCACTGCGATGAGTCGGTGCGAGCCGTTGGTTTTGAGCCCATCGGCGAGGAATGGCCTTCGGTGTACATTCATGAAAAGCTCCAGCTTGTTCTGGTTGTGTATGTCGACGACTTCAAAATGGCAGGGCCGCAGAAGAACCTTGCCCAAGGGTGGAGCATGTTGCGTACACGTTTGAAGATTGAGCCCGAGACTGGACTTGACATGTACCTTGGTTGCAATCAAAAGCAAGGGAAACGTCACTCTCGGGAACGGACACCGAGTAACAACGGTGACCTACGACATGGAACAGTTCCTACGTTCCTGTGTCGACCGCTATCTTGAAGTGGCGGGCGACGTGAAGTTGAATAAGGTTGTCACCCCTGAGTTGCATGAAGAAACAAAGAA
This sequence comes from Effrenium voratum, assembly GCA_963377175.1. NCBI lineage: Eukaryota > Dinophyceae > Suessiales > Symbiodiniaceae > Effrenium > Effrenium voratum. The sequence goes on along the minus strand of CAUJNA010001276.1, from coordinate 44,378 downwards.
TCACGTCTCACGGAAGCCTGCCAGAGAGGGGCCGTCAGTCGGGTGCAATTGGTGTAACAATCTTGTGCCCACCGACGGTTCTGCCACTGTGCCGGACCAACGGGGAGGGACTCCTGAGTTGGCCATGAAGGAGCCCGTGCGTGGACACCTTGCTCCGCATGCCGCTAGCGTACTGATGAAGTTGCTGTACGGTGCGCGGATTGCTCGCTTCGATGTGTTGCGGCAAGTGAATCGCCTAGCACGGAATGTGCATAGGTGGACTGACTCCGATGATCGGGGTTTGCATCACTTGATGTGCTATGTGCATCATACCAAACATTGGCGCATGGTCGGTTGGGTTGGAGACCCTATGGATGATGTGCACTTGGCCTTGTATGCGGACGCTGACTTTGCGGGATGCATTGACTCGCTGCGTTCCACCTCCGGTGGACACTTGAATATACAAGGGCCTAATACCCGGTTTCCGTTGTCTGGCAGCTCTAAAAGACAGGGTTGTGTGAGTCACTACACTCCCGAGGCCGAGATTGTTGCGGCCGATGTTGCCATGAGATCGATGGGTATGCCCGCTCTCAAGCTGGTAGAGCGGATTCTCAAGAAGTCACCGAACTTTGTGTTCTATGACGATAACAAGGCTATGATCGGTGTCGTGCGATCGGGGAGAAACCCCACGATGCGCCACCTTGCGAGAAGCCATGGTGTTAGCATTTCGTGGATGCATGAGATGTTCACACGTGATTACATGTACTTGGCGTATGAGGTCACCGACAGGATGGCGGCCGATATTTACACCAAGGCGTTCAATGATGGGCGCAAATGGAAACATGCATGTTTGCAGATCGGTCTACTTGACCCGAGCTTGCTGTCTGACCCGGATACCCTCAAGGCGCTCACACCTACGTGTGATCCCATAAAAGGGACCATGCAGACTGCTTCGGGGACAGTTGACGGAGTTCCAACATTTCCGTACACACACATTCCGATCATGCCCCCAGACCTGTGGTGGTCTGGATTAACATCTAAAGAGGGATTGCATGAGCATGAAGGACATGATCCGGTTGTTGTTGCCAAGGGACCCAGATTGATGCGTGTGAAACCTCCACTCGCGGTTATGACACCGTTTGGGAGCAAGTGGCTTCGTTCCACTTGGTTTCTGAAGAATGGGTCATGGCTCAAAGTTGAGGATAGAGTTGACCCGGGGCTACAATGTGTGCGAATTGATGGTTGGGTTGAACGCGCAGTTTGGCAGTTTCATCCCGTACCGGTCGCTGCACCGGCGCGGGAACGGTCTCCACGACCACGACCAATTCACGTCGGGTCCGGGGATGTTGACATGCAGTCCGTGCTGGCCGCATTTGTTGAAGAACTGTCGAACGAGCGCATAGAGTTGAAGTGCGTTAACGACCTTGCTTTGGAAACGTTGCTCCGATTGAAATTGCTCATGCGTTGTCTGCATATCAATCACGAGCAGCTTGTCCCTGGTCGTTGTTTTGTTCCGTATCGTATTGCGGTGAAGCACAAACCACAGTTAGCGCCGGGTATTGAACTCGCGATGGTCAAACATGACGGTGGTGTGCTTCGCGCTCCTGTTCATGTCTTGCTTCCTGGTATGAGAACTCGCACAGTCGTCACTCTTTACAGTGTTGACTTGGCTCGGCCTATCGTGCTGATGGCATGTTCCGAACCACGTAACTGGTTCACTGCTCTTGCCCGCCATGACGGGCCGCAGGTTGTCACCATAACTCTGGTTGATGACTTACTGAGCGAGTACGGGGGGAGAATCGCCAGACATGTGCTTACCAAACCTTCCGATTTGTTGTTCTTCGCCGGGCCTTGCACGGGGGGATCATCATGGGCACGCCTCAACAAGACTCGCGGAATTGACACCGCAGAGAAAATCGAGGCCAAACAAAGAGAATTTTGGAGATTGTTTGAACGGTTCGTTGAGATAAAACGGCATGCCATGACAAAACGTGCCGCGATTTTGTTTGAGTTGCCTGGAAGTTGTGATTATTGGAAAGATGAGAGACTGCATGAGGTTGTGCATGATGGGACTAGTCACGAGTTTGATGGGTGTCGCTATGGCTTGAAACAAAGATATGCAAAGAAACCCATGCCAATCAAGAAACCATGGAGAGTTGTATCATGGAACTTTGAACTTGGTGGCTCGTTGTCTAAGAAATGCAATGGAAACCATGAGCATGGACCTTGTGCTGGTCGTGAAACCAAAGAAACCCAGTTGTACACGTCTATAATTGTGGGTGTGATCCTTCGCCGTTTTCGTGCTCGAGCAAGGTGCCTCAAACCGGCACCGTTGAAACTCGCTCTTGCTTGCATTACGCGAAGGAGATCGCGGAAGCACCAAGCTACTGCGAGCGAAATCTGCACCACCCCAACTGCACAACCGAGGTGCTGGGCCAGTCCCGTACCTCTGGTGCATACGGGGAGCTGGGTCAGTCCCGAACCCCAGGCTTCAAGGAGGAGCTGGACGAGTTCGTCACCTCAATCTGAAGCTGGGATCGTATTGGGACAATTCCGTGGCTTCATTTGCAGCTGCTTATTTTGGGTTTTCCTGGTTCTGGAGAATATCATCAAGATGACTGCCAATCCGACTGTCGTCAACACGAATGAGTTCTTCTGCGTGCCTGTTGGGAAATCTAGGCAAGCAGCAATCTTCTTGGGAAATTTGGTGAAGAACGCCATCGAGGAAGGCAAGAGGATACCCAAGAGGATGGAGATGAGCAGCGACCTGGGTATGTGCGTGAAGTGGATCGAGGACATCGGCGTCCCCGCTATTTATGCATACTCTGCGTACTATTCTGCCAAGGGCCGCGGGATGATGAAAGGTGAAGGGCAGTCTATGAGGGTTGCCTTAGAGTTCATCAGCAAAGTTTTCGGACAGCTTTCTGCCGACGAATGTATGCTTGGATGGTGGGAATTCTGCAGCAAGGGAAAGAAGATAGTGTCGGCGCTGAACCAACTTTGCGGTGAGGCAACGATGCTAGCGAAGAACCCTGAGTTGCTCGACGTAACCAAGTACTGCATAGAAGGGGCGGATATGTTGAGGTCAATCGCGAACATCTGGGATCTCGCATTAGGCGTGGCCGAGGACAACGATGAACGGTCGTTCAAAGCTGCATTCCACCAGGACACCCCGGTGGGGGAGGTATACAAAGAATTCATCAGCGACGAGTCATCTAGGGCATCGTCATCGAGAAGGTGGAGGAGCTCCGAGGAGTTCCAGACGACTGCAGAGTTTGAGAGGCACGATCGGAGAATTGCAAAGTACAGAGAGCGAAACTGGGGGAAAGTGTTCACGTTGAGCGTGATCAAGGCTCCCAAGATCGACTCCTACGGTCGTGGTTCCAAGGACGACTACCAGAAGAATTGGGACCTTGGGTTGGTCTACCAGAATGAGCTGCAGGCATCGATGAAGAACCTCGCATCTGCGGAGGGATGAGAATGCCAGCCAGAACAATCTGTTGCGCTGGATGATCTGTGGGTCAACCCCCAGTGACATCTCAGATGCGTGCATCGGGGCGGTCAATTCACTCATGTGCGTATCGTTCATATGAGGAGATTGCAGCCATTGCTCGGTGAGAAGGACTCCAAAGATCAGTCGTATACAGCTTATTTCCGTCCAGACAAAAGGGAGCTGAACGATCTCTACCGGGAGATTGAGTACGCCAGGGATTTCCTGTGGTGCATCGATATGATCTATGAGTCGAAGCTGCCTGCGATGAACATCAACTCCATCAGTTTGGCACCGCACGCGGCTGACAGGGCCGCTGAGAACCAGGATCGGCGCAAGTGGGTAAGCTGGATGAAGGAGATCGAGAAGAAGGCCGAGAAGGACGTCATGATCGAATTCTTCCAGAATAAATACTGCACGATTCATGAAATCGAGAGGGAACTGGAGAAGTATCCCGAGGATTTCGTGGTTGGGGAAGAGCCGACATGGTGGGTGATGGGCTCATCGAAGACGGAGCCGCCACGGAAGACGGAGCGACAGCAGAAGTCGGCATCAAGCTCCGGACAAGGGAGTCAAACCGCTGGTGGGTCAGTCCCCCAGCCGGGAGCTCCAAGTGGGGGGTCGCAAGCCAGCGATGCTGTCAAGATCGACAACGAGATCATCGACTCCATTTTCCGAATGAACTCTGGCGGTGACGACGACAGATGGGTAATTATCAACCCAACTGCTGGACACGATACTTACACTTCATTCGAAGGGGGTACCACTTTGGGCGGAGCGACTGTCAATGTGAAATTCAACATAGACAACAATACGGGGTACCCAATCATACAAACTGTATTTGGGCCGTGTCTTGCAGAAGGCAAGAACGCAACATATTGGGAGTGTATGCTGAGATGCCTGACATCTTCGCTATTGCACTTCGAGGAGAAGACCAGCGCGGAGAAGATCATTCTTTCCTATGTTGGGAAGGGAAATGCGGCATGGCTACAGCTGTATGCTTTCTTGTGTGCCCAAACAGGATGCTTGATTACTGGACGCCTTCCGGGCGCCAAAGCCATCAACGCGTTGATTCTGGCGGAGAAGAACCCGGACAACGCACCTGGACAGTTGAACCGGATTATCAAGAGGCAGAAGAGGAGCCCCATTGGTGAGGCAACGATTCGCGACATGATGATCCAGAAGAAGAGCTTCTTGGTCCTGGACTGGCCCCTGAGGGCCGTCAACTCAAAAGGGAGCACGAAGACCTTCCAGATGATGGTCAACGAACAGGGATGGACAAATATCGAAGAGAGATCATACTATGGGTCGAGTGAGCAAGTCTCCTCACCCAGCGACACGTTGAATATCATCTCCCGATTGCAGAAGCTGGATAAGCTCATCGCTGAACGACGGAGGCGAGACATGGATGACTCACCAATGTCGGTGCACATTTGGATGTCGCTCTATGATTGGGTGTGCATGAGGGGATGTGGATGGCAGGTGACCGCCAACCCCATCATCGACTCCCTGCAAAAGGCGGTATCTGACCTCGTCAACACGTGCAAGGGCCTGGTCGTGGTGTGCGTGAATCGTGATGTTGCTTTCCATGGAGGGAGAGGGGACTTGGGGACGATCGCCAACAAGGTTAGCGAGATCTGCAAGGCGGCAGGCGCGCTGGTGACTGAGAACGATCGCCTGTGGCGCGTGGTCCATGCGCTCACAGGAAAGAACTACAAGATCCCTGGGAGCTCGAACCTGCAACATTTCCTCCTGAAACGATTGCTGGTGGAGAAATCCATCGATGTAGTCGCACCAAGCAACGCGTTTGTGTGTGAGCTGGAGGGGACGTGCATAAACGAGCCCGACCTTCGATTCAACATCCCGAAGAACATGGAAGAGTCGAAGGTGAAGTTTGAATACAATCCGACCTTCACTGCGCAATCAAAGAGAAAACAAGAACAGCAAGATGAAGGGCACGGCGAACAGGATGCGTTTGGGAAAGCCGATGTCGGTGATCAACGTCTTCGATGGTATTTGGTCACGGAGCTCAGCAAGTTTATCTGTGAACTTTGCGCTAGAGAGATGCAGGTGAGCAAGTCGAAGGTGCTCGGACCAAACTCGTAGTTCAATCCCACTTCTTGCGTGAACTGTTGCGCGAACTGGAATGCGGACACGAACGGTATTGCGAGGTCTATCGAAGGGAAGAAGCTGTACACGCGCCTCTTCGCGGAATGCGTGGTTGCAATCCCTGACCTTCAGAACCTCATGGTGGACGTCAACAACATCCAGGCCATGATCACGATTATACGGGAGCTCGCGTATTCTAAGCTAAAGAAGGAGCTCTCCCACGTGGGCTTCGTGAGCATGACAGTGGATCAGGCAGCACAGTTCTACAACAACGGTCACGGGAAGCAAGTATGTGCATCCCGGGATGTGATCGTGTGCAAGAATTCCGAGGGAGTCGAGGAGAGAATGTCCATCTTCATGATAGACAAGGATCTCGGCAACGTGGCCTATTCCTCCTGGATCAAGAGCGTGCTCGACCAAGGGACGATGTATGAACTCCTAGGACAAACCTCAAACAAGGAATCCTTGGGAGACGTCGTCGAGATGGTATTGGGGTTCTTTGAGGTGATGTCGTACTTTCAGCACGAACTGCCACTGTGGAAGGATGTGTGGAAGATCAAGAGGGAGTTCGAGCAGTCAATCGTACGACACCTCGCCGGGAACGTGACCCAACACGACGGGCCAGAACCGAAAGCGGAACAAACCTTCCGCGCAACTCGGGGCGCCCACGAAAGAAGTGCTGGACATCATGAACAAGGCTAAGCCCAGACACCCGCGATCCCTGATAACCGAGCCTGCTGCCCAAGGGTCCAAGAGAAAGGCAACGGAGGGCGAAGGTGACGGTCTTGGTCAAGCACCAGACCCGAGTCGAAGCTCTCAGCCCAGCGCTGAGAAGGAAGAGAAGAAGCAGCGAGTGATCGACGGGCGGAGAGCGGCACTAGGATTCCTGGAGTCAATGGAGAAGTGCATGGGAGAAATGGGAATCTGCAAGAAGTGCGCGAACCTGGCCCACGACGGCGACTGCAAAGACATTGAGGAGGCTGCTGGCAACGAGAAAGCGATGAAGATGCTCCGTAAGCTACTCAGCAGTGATCCCGTGTCATCGGATGAAGATATGGGGGATGCGGAGGAACCGCCCTCATCAGCGTCCAAAGAAAGAAAGAGAGGAGGACAAGCAGGGAAAGAAACAATTGAGATGTATAGCTATACCATCAACTTGGTGGAGATGGCTGACACGGCAGAGGGAGGAGAGCTACAATGTGGTGGCGTGGACCTCACCTACAACCCGTGCGGGGACAACAGGACGTTCAAGAAGACGCTTGAGATGGGATGCGACACCATCCCGTGCTACATCCCGAAGTACGGCGACGTGAGTGATGTGCACTTGCCATGGGCGTATGCGTCCATCGTTGACCCCAAATACTTTCCCAAAGGTGCCATCCTTGAGCAGGTGGACGTGATGCAGCTTGGCAAGAGTGTCAATTTCTGCGTTGCTCCTTTTGACGGCGCTCCACTGTGCAGGATTGGCGATGATCGCTCGGTATTTGCTACGAAAGACCAAGCAAACCAGCTATCTCATGACCTATGCCGAGTCCTTCGACACAAGATCGGCAGCTGCCGAGGAAGTGCTTTCAGGTGCGACGAAGGTGGATGGGTCGACATTGATGCAGTCATTGACGACCGGAACAACGACATATTCCCGCCAGGCACCTCGAGAGCGAAGCGATACATGGGCATCATGGAGGTGATCAAGTGGCAGGAATCTGGAAGCAAGAAATCGAGATTTCAGGTCCTGGCAGCAAGGTTTCCAAGCATCATGAACCCGAACGACACCAGGGCGGCCAGGGAGGAAATGACCAAAGCTGGCATGGATCGGGACGACATCGACAGGATGTTCAACAGATGCGATGGATGGTACAGACCTTGGTGCATCCGAGTCACAACTGGTCACAGTGATTTTGGATTCATGAGCTCATCCGCACTGGCAAATAGGTATTCCGCAAGAATGGGTGATTCTCTCGGAGGAGCATTCCATGTGACGTATGTGGAAAATCTGCCAAGCATCGTACGCTGTGGGTTAGTCCCCGGCGGAATCGATGGCGGTAACAGGCTAGCACTGCACTTCGGAGCGTTTGCTCCATGGGATGAGATGAACGTGGCAACGAAGGTGACGCTGCGGAACGTAAGGAAAGGGGACCCGATTGCGATCATCTACATTCCCAGTGCAACCCTCGCGCGGTATGGAGCTGGAGTCGCGGCAAATGGGACTTTCATGGTCTTTGACGTGGTCCCGTTCTATGAGGTCAAGTCCATTTGGATTGGCAGAAGCAACGGAGGGAAACGCCTGGAGTACGTTGATGTCAAGAGAGCGTACTCGAAGTGTGTGGAGAACGAGATCTGCCCTGGCTTCGTCAACTCATCCCAAGAGTCGGCTGCGATGTTCCTCCAGAACGTCACAAAGATCAGCGAGAGGATGCCCGAGACCGAGACAGGTGCCGATAATCTGCACTACATCAGGGACATGGTTGATCGTGCGTGCGAACTCTATCGGAACAACAAGATGGAGGAGTTCAACGCGCAGGTCAACGAGGTCAGGGACGAAATCAGCAAAGTCGTCATCCTGAATGATGAGACATGGGAGGGACTGAGATGCCGGATATGTCCATCGTGTGCGACCGCGATCCCCACATGCTTCTGCTTATGCCTGGAATGTGAGGCGCAACTGATCTCCACCGGGAGGTACTACATCCACGTCAACTCCGACGATGAGGAGGACAATCAAAACCCCAACGTCTCGGGAGATGCCAAGCGCGCACAGGAAGAAGCTAACCACGGTGCGGCGGCACAGGAGGATGATGACGAAGCGGAGGAAGTTCCGGGAGAAGAAGACGACATGGACACGCAAGGATATACATCCGGATATGCGTCAGAAGAGGATGACAGCGGTTGGTATTACCGCGACACTGATCTGACGTCACGGGATATCATAAATTCCCAGCGGATGGCGATCTGCCTTGACGAGCCGCGTGAGGCTCAGTACATGGCAGGGTTTATCGCACTCCAGATGTCCAAGATGTGGGGGATGTTCGAGGGTGGTGAGGAGAGAACGATGAATGCCAACTCGAGGGGAGACCGGGCTGCCCTTACCACAATGACTTCAAGAGGTACCCCAACATCACTGAGCATGATCAGGAAGGTATACTTTTGCCATCAACAATAACGAAGATTTCTCAATCGGAGAATGTTCGGACAAGAGCCTTCCGATCGGTTGAGGAGCGTGACGAATATATTCGTATGATGGTGTGCAAATGCGAGGGACTTTACACATTCTACAAGCTGTGGATTGCAGCGAGAATCCTCGATGTCACCAAGGACGAAATGAAGCTCCTGGTCAAGGACCGAGTGCATCCGGTAGGTGATATTATTTTCAGATGCTTTGCACTGGCTTTCAACTGTAAGTATATATCATTCGTGAGGGATGGCCTGAACCTTGGCAAATATGGTTACGCGGTCAACGTGAGCGCCATCATCTCGGCCGTCGACCCGAACAAGTGTGACACACCTCTGCTGGATTGGTGCCTTCGGAAAGGGCACTGGCTACCAGAGGATTACAGCAAGAAGTGTGTCCGGGCGCGAGAAGCCCAGAAGAACTTGGACGAGGAGTTCCGTCGACGCACTCACAGACTGTCCATTGGGGACAGGTATGCGTAGTGAAGATGCTGATTGCGGCACGATGTGGGTTAGTCCCCATCTGTTGCTTGCGTCTCATCAACACCATTGCGATGGAACGACTTTACATTATGATATGATTTCATGTATCCAAGTTGAATGGATGTGTACATGGTTACATATTCCGACGACTATGACATTCCGGATATTCGTGGATGGAACTATTACCTCATGGATGATTTCCTTTTCATTATTTATGCATTGTCCATGGTATCTGGAATGGCTATGATTTGCATTGATTGCTCACCGATATTTCCTTGCCGGAGATATGCAGATTGATCACGAGCAGGCCCCTCTGATGGACTTTTGTGGCCAACCCATTTATGGATGACAGCTGCGCGATGCGCAAATGCGGCAGCTGGATTGTTCGTTGGTGGTCAAATGACGTGACGATTGTGTATTATATACACCTGCATATGGATGTGTGCTTCGATTGGAGGATGAATGTTTCACTTTTCGTACAATCGAACCCGGCATGTTTCACAGCGAATGAACGGTGTAGTGATAGCAAGTAAAAGAATGCACGACACGATTTCGTAGTTGAAGCCGTGGCCAGTGGAACGTTTTGTGGTGTTTGGACCGCATGATGAACAATGCGACCCAAATGGGGGATGTTAAAACCCTCTAGGCCCCGTGCCGAAATTGGGTAGCTGTTCTGAGGTCCTTGTTGGTGTTGCTTCCCAAGTTCCATTGATCGCCATTTTGGCTCAAGACACAATTGAGGTTCAAGATCTGATGTGTGACTGCATACATACGTGATCGGCATTGAGAGCGAAAACTCTTTGCTTGCGCTGCATTTGTCAGGACCACTGTTGTAACTATCATTCCTTCTCCCTTACAACGTTTACACGGGTTCGGCTATAACGGCATCGTCCGTATACACCTTTCTACGTGGTTGGTATTACAGCTTGAGGGTTCGGTGCATAGCGTCCCACGGGACGTCACCTTGCCGTCTCTTGACAGCACGCTTCCATAGAACCTGCGCCCATTCTGGAGCGATCGTTTTCTTTCCTTGGCTTGGTGCATTTTTGTAATAATCTGGTAAGAAAATGCGCCGCTGTAAGTGCCTACAATTCTGCTGCTGCTGGGAGCATGTGCCGTGACGTTGCGTTTGCAGTAGAGGCTCATCGCCGGTCACCCCGCAAGCCAACCAGCTTTCTCGCCGCAAGTCGGGGCCGCGATGGGCCTCTCTTGTAGCCAGGGTGCGGTGCATTTTTGAATTTGCTTTCGCGTGAAAATGCACCGCTTTTATGATGATGATGATGATGATGCTGAACTGACATAATAATCATCATGACGCATCCTCAGCATCACCAGCAGGCATCATGATAATCATGTCCATGCATCTTCTGCATCTCAAACCGGCTCTAACGGGACTGATGATGATGATCATGATGATGATGATGAACTGACATGATAATCATCATGACGCATCCTCAGCATCACCAGCAGTCATGATGATACTCATGACTACGCACAACGCTACCTTTGAAACGTTTAAAAAAGATAAGGGCGACAACGATTATGATGTGATATACTGACAAGCGTGTCATCATCATCATCATCGTCATCATCATCAGCATCATCCTCGTCATCATCACCGTTATCATTATCAATGATAACAATCATCGTGCATCCTCTGCATCACCAACAGTCATGATGATAATCATGTCTACGCATCCTCTGCATCTCCAATCAGGTCACAACGATGATGATGATGTGATGACGATGAGCGTGTCATCATCACCATGATGGTGGTCATTATCGTCATCATCATCATCATCGTCATCGTCATCATCGTCATCATCATCGTCATCATCATGGATGATAACCATCATCGTGCATCCTCTGCATCACCAGCAGTCATGATGATAGTCATGACTACGCACCCTCTGCATCTCCAATCGGCTCTAACGCCACCCTTGAAACGTATATAAAAAAGATAAGGACGACAACATCATGTCTACGCATCCTCTGTATCTCCAATCAGGTCACAACGATGATGAGCATGTCATCATCACCATGATGGTGGTCATTCTCGTCATCGTCATCATCATCGTCATTATCATCATCGTCGTCATCGTCATCATCACCGTTGTCATCATGGACGACAACCATCATCGTGCATCCTCTGCATCACCAACAGTCATGGTGATAATCATGTCTACGCACCCTCTGCATCTCCAATCGGCTCTAACGCTACCCTTGAAACGTATATAAAATGAAGGGCGACAACATCATGTCTACGCATCCTCTACATCTCCAATCAGGTCACAATGGTGATGATGCGATGACGATGAGCATGTCATCATCACCATGATGGTGGTCATCATCGTCATCATCATCATCGTCATCATCATCAGCATCATCATCATCGTCATCGTCATCATTACCGTTGTCATCATGGACGATAACCATCATCGTGCATCTTCTGCATCAACAACAGTCATGATGATAATCATTACTACGCACCCTCTGCATCTCCAATCGGGTCTAGCGCTACCCTTGAAACGTATAGAAAAAAGATAAGGACGACAACATCATGACTACGCATCCTCTGCATCTCCAACCAGGTCACAACGATGATGAGGTGATGATGATGAGCATGTCATCATCACCATGATGGTGGTCAGTATCGTCATCATCATCATCAGCATCATCATCATCATCGTCATCATCGTCATCATCATCGTCATCATCATGGATGATAACCATCATCGTGCATCCTCTGCATCACCAGCAGTCATGATGATAAGCATGTCTACGCATCCTCTGCATCTCCAATCAGGTCACAACGATGATGATGCGACGACGATGAGCATGTCATCATCATCAGCATCATCATCATCATCGTCATTGTCATCATCACCGTTGTCATCATGGACGATATCGTCATCCTCGTCATCAGCATCGCCATCATCATCGCCATGATCGTCGATTATCAAACTTTATACTGAAAGGAAATTCACACATGTAGCAGCTGCAGAAAATTATATCAAAGGTTTACCATCTACTGATAAAAAGGTTTATGACAAAGCATTTCAAAAATACAAAGATAATATCAAACAAATCAAGGAGGAAAAACCACTAAATCAAAGAATGACAGAAACAAGAGCGAAGAAGGAACAAGAAGAAGGCAAAGAATATAAGAAGAGAGGCAGGAAACAAGGCAAAAACACATATTTAGTAAATTTTCAATTATACACTATTAGACATCCTAAAAATGAGAAAATGAAACCAGCATTTAAACATAACGACAGAAGTTATTTTATTGATCGTTTTGATATTAGACGTGCCACTATTAAAGCATTTGAGTTTCGTAAAGACGTTATAGGCAAAAAGGTTTTTAGATTTGTAACTGATCATGACTATTTAAAAGGTGTAGGATTAGATGGATTGCCGTCCGACACATTCATAAATCCAGAATTTACTAAACTTTCGAAATTGTTGTCAGATGACACTGAATTTCATAATTTAGTTCAACACCTACAGCAGTATTATGATGATTTATTTGACTGTATCAAAATTACAGAAGTGGAATTGATAAATAAGAATGGCGAAAGGTTTAACATAATTACTTACTGAAAATTTAAGGGATGCCAGCAATGTATCAATTTACCATAGGTATATTCATACACCAGTAAACATGAGTGAAGACACCATACATAAAGCAATTGAAAATGGTAGTCATATAGAAAACGAATGTTGTATTAACGCTTTTATTGATTTTTCTGATACGCTTATGAATGAAAGAACCCGCAACAGACTGACAAGAGATAAGATTATAGAAATCATAGGTAAAGAGGATTTTCATAATACAGGAGCATCTATTCAAGATATGGAACCAGTATATACTTAAGAAGTTTAATATTCAAGTTAGAATTGTTAACTTCCTAAATGAACTAGTTTATAAACATGAACCAGAGAAAAGTAATCATCATATTCAGGCATTTTACTCTATGGTAAAAAAGAATCATGTTTATGCTTTGAACCATGATCTAAAAAGCATTCAACAAAAGCAGATAATAACAACAAACCCCACAATAAAAGCATCTACGGATTATTATCTCAATGAAAGAGAGGAACCCCCGCAATACAAAATGATTACTAATCTAAATGACATACTAAAAATTGAAACGACTAAAGATACAAAGGAATTATACATAGTCCCTGAGAATAACAATTTGACCGAGTTGTTTTTTGATTTAGTGAAGAGTGGATATGAACCAAGAATAAGATTTCAAGCAAGTATAATTACTGAAATTAAATTGAAATTTAACAAAGTAATTTACATTGTAAAAACTCAACACTTGATAAACTCATCTGCTCATGGATGTATAGCAGTTAGTAATGAAACAACTTATAACAATATGAATAAAGCAATGTTTGATTTTAATAAATCTTTATTTGTTCCATCTCACAAGTCCTTCTACAATGACATTGATATTAACATTTTAGATGAAACAAGAACTATAGTCCCTGTGGGGAGACTATGGGATAGCATACCATTGAAGGGTAAAATTGAAACCGATATATCAAAGGCATTCACACAATCATTCATAGACATTGTTGAAATTCCAGGTTTAATCAATTTCGACAGTTGGCAACCATTCAATAATACAGATGATATTAATGACTTACATGAACTGACATTATATTATGTAAGGGTCAATAGTGCCAGAAAACCAAATGACACAACGGTAAAAAATATTAACTCTCTTAGGCATGGTTTTTGTAAATTTATGAAACATAATGAGTCTCAACAATTTATAGAGGAAAACATGTTACATTACAATGAGTCCTTATCTAATGTTTAACAAGAAATATAACTTAATTTTCTGGGCCTGCGGCCTCTAGCCGGCTACGCCTCTTTGAAGTTAGACCATGTCATGTCAGGTTTTTTGTGTGAGAAACGTATCCTGTGCTATGATATGGCTGGTCCAACCCCAGATGATGCCAGGGATGCCAGCTTTCTGGGCCCTAGCCGGGACCCAAACCAGAAGGCTGACATGGGGTCGCGCGCGCGCGCGCCAGAGGCCGCAGAAATAGCAGCCCAAAAAGAACAGCCCGCAAGCCAGCCCGGAAACGCAAAAGCAACAAAACACTGTAAATATCAGCATTTTGTGGCTGGGGTCGCGCGCGCGCGCGCCAAAAGGCCCGAAAACCAATGCGAAAAAAGCAAGGACCGCGCAGCACGCGAGCCAGCCGCAGCAAAACGGACAGAACGACAGCCCACCGCTCAGCACAGCAGTTTTTGACGGTATTTACAGCGTTTCGTAGCGCGAGGACCCAGCATCGCCGGCATGCCCGGCAGCGCTTGGCGCCAAAATGCGCGAAAATGAGCCCTTCTAAAAAACAGTGCTTTTTGGGTTGAGAGGCTTTTTGGAAGGAAGTCTTGATGATGCAGACCAAGCCCCGCTGAAGCATCGCCCAGGCCCAACCCCAGACCCTGATGATGTCAGCCACATGGCCTAAACCCTGCATATACGCGATGTTTTGCGAGGGTTTCCCACAGGCAAGCAAAACCGCAAGCCTGAGCTGGTGCAGCGCATCACGACCAAGTGGTGAAGGTCGGTGACACCAGGGTGCACCCCCTATAGCTAAAGAGCTAGCAGGCTAATTGCCTAGCAGCAACATGCTACCCCAAGGAGGTGACGCGACACAGCCGGCCACCGGGCGCCCTGCCCTTTTCGTTCTATCATTTCCTTTCCTTGAATTGCCGCTAGTTCCCGGGATTTGAACTTCATTTCCTTTGCGTGTCATGTCCGGCAGTTTCTTGGGATTTCCCTTCACTTCCTTTCGCTTCATGTCCGTGTCATCTCCTTTCATTTCCTTGAACGCCCCTTCACTCGCACTCCTTTCCCTGAGTTCTCTTCAGTTTCTCTTCGTTTCCCATAATTTCAAACAGTTTCTTTTCGTTACCGTTCTCCGGTTCCCTTCGCGTGTTCTGCCCTTGCATTTTCCTGCGTTTTGGTTTCTCTCCAGTGCCTTCGTCATGTTCGTCCCCCCCGAAAACACTCGTTTGGACGCCGCGAAAAGCTGCGACAAACAACCTCGAAACCAATCCGCAAATCCTGCCCCTTATGAGGGCCCGTAAGGGCTGGCCCAGCGCAAAACGTATGCACATGGTCGGCGGCATGGGGCGCACGGCCTTATACCTGAAGGTAAGCCCTGCGGGCTTGGCCTGCGGCCCGATCACGTCCGGTGGCCGGATTTACACGCTGACGCGACACAGCCGGCCACCGGGCACCCCTTCCCGTTCTTTCATTTCCTTTCCCTCTAAGTCCTGTTAGTTCTCGGGATGATTTGAAGTTTACTTCCTTTGCATGTCTTCCCTGACAGTTTCCTGGCATGTCCCTTCGCTTCCTTTCACTTCACTGCCGTTTCAGCTCCCTTCATTTGCTTGAAGACTCCTGTGTTCGCATTCCTTTCCCTTTTCGTTCCCGCTGTCCGGCTCTTCACGTTCTGCCCTTGCATTTTCCTGCATCTTGGTTTCTCTCCAGTGCCCTCTTGATTTGCGTGCAATTCCTTTGACTTTCATTTCGTTCACTTCCAGTCACTCCTGTTTCCTTGCATTTCCCCTTGTTTCGCATCGTCAGCATGCATCGCATCATCCGCATCATCCGGAATGATGCTGGCAATGCTGGGGGTGTAGTCCGGTATTCGGCACCCCCTAAAAATACTCGTTTTTGGACGCTGCGGGGAGATGCTACAAAAATCCTCGAAAATCACCTAAACCAATCCGCAAATCCTTCGCCTCTTATAAGGGAGGGCCCAGCATAAAACGTATGCGCATGTTCTGCGCATGTTCTGCGCATGGTCGGCGGCATGGGGCGCGCGGCCTTATACCTGAAGGTAAGCCCTACCGGGCTTTGGCCTGCGGCCCGATCACGTCCGGTGGCCGGATTTACACGCTGACGCGACACAGCCAGCCACCGGGCACCTTGCCCTTCCCGTCCCGTTCTTTTTTTTCCTTTTCCTTGAATTCCCGTTAGCTTCCAGGATTTGAACTTTGCTTCCTCTGCATGTCTTCCCTGCATGTCCCACAAATTCTGGCATTTCCCTTCACTTCCTTTTCCTTAGCGCCCCTTCATTCGCATTCCTTTCCCTTAGTTTATTGTAGTTCCCGCGACTTCAACCTCGCTTCCCATGTCACGTCACTTTCCCGCACATCTCTTCAATTCTCTTCGTTTCCCATAATTTTACAATTTCTTTTCGTTACCGTTCTCCGGTTCCCTTCGCGTTCTGCCCTTGCATTTTGCTCACTTCCAGTCACTCCTTTTTCTGCAATTTTCAGCCCCCTGTGTCGCATCGCCAGCATGCATAATATCATCCGCATCATCCGGGATGATGCTGGCAATGCTGGGGGCGTTGTCCAGTATTAGGCACCCCCTAAAAAGACTCGTTTTTGGGCGCTGCGGGGAGATGCTACAAAAATCGCCTAAACCAATCCGCGAATCCTTCGCCCCTTATAAGGGTGGGCCCAGCGCAAAACGTATGCGCATGTTCTGCGCATGGTCGGCGGCATGGGGCGCGCGGCCTTATACCTGAAGGTAAGCCCTGCGGGCTTTGGCCTGCGGCCCGATCACGTCCGGTGGCCGGATTTACACGCTGACGCGACACAGCCGGCCACCGGGCACCTTGCCCTGCCCGTTCTGTCACTTCCCTTTCCTGTAAGTCCGATGAGTAGATGTTAAGATCTTAAAATTCTAAAAACTTTGAGATTCTAAGGAAGACTTTCGGAATTTAAGGTTTCAATGGTTGAAGAATTAAGGTTCTAAGATTCAAAGATTTAAGGCTTTTGAAGGTTATAACAGCCAGGCCATCGCCCAGCCATTTTCCATCCAAGGCTTTAAGATTGTATTTTTTGTGAGATTTTCAGATTTTGCGACTTTCGGAATTTAAGATTTTAAGATCTTAAGATGTCAAGACTTCAAAATTTGAAGATTAAGAGGTTAAGGAATTTAGAATATTGCCCGGATTGAAGGAATTTTATTATATTTTACTTGTTTATGAATTTAAGATTTTCAGATTGCAATAGTTCGAGATTTAAAGAATTTAAGTTTTTGAAGCTTTTAAGATTCTGAGATTTTAAGATTTTGAGAATTTAGGAATTTCATATTTTAAGATTTTAACATCTGAAGATTCAAAGACATGAGGGTTTCTGTCACTTCCCTTTCCTGTAAGTCCGATGAGTAGATGTTAAGATTTCAAAATTATAAAAACTTTGAGATTCTAAGGGTCTCAGATTTGAAGACTTTCGGAATTTAAGGTTTCAATGGTTGAAGAATTCAGGTTTTAAGATTCGAAGATTTAAGGCTTTTGAAGGTTATAACAGCCAAGCCATTGCCCAGCCATTTACCATCCATTATCAGATTTCGAAGGCTTGAAGATTCTATTTTTGTGAGATTTTCAGATTTGGCGACTTTCGGAATTTAAGATTTAAGATTTTAAGATCTTAAGATGTCAAGACTTCAAAATTTGAAGATTAAGAGTTTAAGGAATTTGGAATAATATAGCCCGTATTGAAGGAATTTTATTATATTTTACTTGTTTATGAATTTAAGATTTTCAGACTGCAATAGTTCGAAATTTAAAGAATTTAAGTTTTTGAAGCTTTTAAGATTCTGAGATTTTAAGATTTTGAGAATTTAGGAATTTCATATTTTAAGATTTTAACATCTGCAGATTCAAACACATGAGGGTTTCTGTCACTTCCCTTTCCTGTAAGTCCGATGAGTAGATGTTAAGATTTCAAAATTCTAAAAACTTTGAGATTCTAAGGGTCTCAAATTTGAAGACTTTCAGAATTTAAGGTTTCAATGGTTTAAGAATTAAGGTTCTAAGATTTCATATTTTAAGAGTTTAAGATCTCAAGATTCTAAGACATAAGGTTTTTAAGATTTCAAGATTCGAAGACTTTAGGAAGTTTTTATATTTTTAGATTTTAAGATTCTAAGTTCTAAGACTTTAAGATCTTGAGATTCTAAGATTGATTGTTAGATTTTAATTTAAGATTTTAAGAATCTAAGACTTTAGGATTTTGAGATTTCAATCCAGGCCATTTTCCATCCATTTCCATCCACTTTAGATTTTAAGATTTTCAGGTTGCACGTTTTCGGCAAAATTGGCCCGACTTAGGGGACAACATCCCTAGCATCCCCGCATCGCCAGCATGCATAACATCATCCGCATCATCCGGGATGATGCTGGCAATGCTGGGGGTGTTGTCCAGTATTAGGCACCCCCTAAAAATGCTCGTTTTTGGACGCCGCGGGGAGATGCTACAAAAATCGCCGAAACCAATCCGCAAATCCTTCGCCCCTTATAAGGGCGGGCCCAGCGCAAAACCTACCTTCATGGTCCGCTCATGGTCGGCGGCATGGGGCGCACGGCCTTATACCTGAAGGTAAGCCCTACGGGCTTTGGCCTGCGGCCCGATCACGTCCGGTGGCCGGATTTACACGCTGACGCGACACAGCCGGCCACCGGGCACCTTGCCCTGCCCGTTCTGTCACTTCCCTTTCCGGTAAGTCCGATGAGTAGATGTTAAGATTTACAAAGTCTAAAAACCTTGAGATTCTAAGGGTCTCAGATTTGAAGACTTTTGGAATTTAAGGTTTCAATGGTTTAAGAATTAAGGTTTTAAGATTCAAAAGATTTATGGTTTTTGAAGGTTATAACAGCCAGGCCATTGCCCAGCCACTTTCCATCCACTATCAGATTTCGAAGGCTTCAAGATTTTAGTTTTTGTGAAGTTTTTCAGATTTGGCGACTTTCGGAATTTAAGATTTTAAGATCTTAAGATGTCAAGACTTCAAAATTTCAAGATTAAGAGTTTAAGGAATTTAGAATATAGCCCGGATTGAAGGACGTATATTATATTTTTCTTGTTTATGAATTTATGATTTTCAGATTGCAATAGTTCGAGATTTAAAGAATTTATGTGTTTGAAGCTTTTAAGATTCTGAGACTTTAAGATTTTGAGAGTTTCGGAATTTCATATGTTAAGATTTTAACATCTGAAGATTCAAAGACATGAGGGTTTCTGTCACTTCCCTTTCCTGTAAGTCCGATAAGTAGATGTTAAGATTTCAATATTCTAAACACTTTGAGATTCTAAGGGTCTCAGATTTGAAGACTTTTGGAATTTAAGGTTTCAATGGTTTAAGAATTAAGGTTTTAAGATTCAAAGAATTAAGGTTTTTGAAGGTTGTAACAGCCAGGCCACTGCCCAGCCATTTTCCATCCATTATCAGATTTCGAAGGCTTCAAGATTCTATTTTTTGTGAGATTTTCAGATTTGGCGACTTTCGGAATTTAAGATTTTAAGATCTTAAGATGTCAAGACTTCAAAATTTCAAGATTAAGAGTTTAAGGAATTTAGAATATAGCCCGGATTGAAGGAATTTTATTATATTTTACTTGTTTATGAATTTAAGATTTTCAGATTGCAATAGTTCGAGATTTAAAGAATTTAAGTTTTTGAAGCTTTTAAGATTCTGAGATTTTAAGAGTTTGAGAATTTAGGAATTTCATATTTTAAGATTTTAACATCTGAAGATTCAAAGACATGAGGGTTTCTGTCACTTCCCTTTCCTGTAAGTCCGATGAGTAGATGTTAAGATTTCAATATTCTAAACACTTTGAGATTCTAAGGGTCTCAGATTTGAAGACTTTTGGAATTTAAGGTTTCAATGGTTTAAGAATTAAGGTTTTAAGATTCAAAGATTAAGGTTTTTGAAGGTTGTAACAGCCAGGCCATTGCCCAGCCATTTTCCATCCATTATCAGATTTCGAAGGCTTCAAGATTTATTTTTTGTGACATTTTCAGATTTGGCGACTTTCGGAATTTAAGATTTTAAGATCTTAAGATGTCAAGACTTCAAAATTTCAAGATTAAGAGTTTAAGGAATTTAGAATATAGCCCGGATTGAAGGAATTTTATTATATTTTACTTGTTTATGAATTTAAGATTTTCAGATTGCAATAGTTCGAGATTTAAAGAATTTAAGTTTTTGAAGCTTTTAAGATTCTGAGATTTTAAGATTTTGAGAATTTCGGAATTTCATATTTTAAGATTTTAACATCTGAAGATTCAACGACATGAGGGTTTTAAGAAGTCAAGATTCGAAGACTTGAGGATGTTTATATTTTCAGGTTGCAAGATTCTATCTTCTAAGGTTGTAATTTTAAGATCTTAAGGTTTCAAGATTTCAACAATTCAAGATTAAAAGTTTAAGAAAGTTACAATATAGCCCGGATTGAAGGAATGTAATATTTTAATAATTTAAGATTTTCAGATTTCAATTGTTCGAGGTTTAAAGATTTTAAGTTTTTAAAGCTTTTTAAGATTCTGAGATTTTAAGATTGTAAGACTTTAGGAATTTCATATTTTAAGAGTTTAAGATCTCAAGATTCTAAGACATAAGGGTTTTAAGATTTCAAGATTCGAAGACTTTAGGATGTTTTTATATTTTCAGATTGTAAGATTCTAAGTTCGAAGATTTTAAGATTCGAGATTCTAAGATTGATTGTTAGATTTTAATTTAAGATTTTACTTTAGGATTTTGAGATTTCAATCCAGGCCATTTTTCCATCCATTTTTCACCCACTTTAAGATTTTAAGATTTTCAGGTTGCACGTTTTCGGCAAAGTTGGCCCGACTTAGGGGACAACATCCCCAGCATCCCCCGAGACTTTAGGATGTTTCTATATTTTCAGATTTTAAGCTTTAGGATTTTGAGATTTCAATCCAGGCCATTTTCCATCCATTTTCCATCCACTTTAAGATTTTAAGATTTTCAGGTTGCACGTTTTCGGCAAAGTTGGCCCGGCTTAGGGGACAACATCCCCAGCATCCCCCGAGACTTTAGGATGTTTTTATATTTTCAGATTTTAAGATTCTAAGTTCGAAGATTTTAAGATCTCGAGATTCTAAGATTGATTGTTAGATTTTAATTTAAGATTTTAAGAATCTAAGACTTTAGGATTTTGAGATTTCAATCCAGGCCATTTTCCATCCATTTTCCATCCACTTTAAGATTTTAAGATTTTCAGGTTGCACGTTTTCGGCAAAGTTGGCCCGACTTAGGGGACAACATCCCCAGCATCCCCCGCATCACCGGCATCATCCGCATCAATGCCCGCCAAGGATGCGGATGATGCGGGTGATGCCGGGGATGTTTAAGACTGTAGGAATTTCATATTTTAAGAGTTTAAGATCGCAAGATTCTAAGACATAAGGGTTTTAAGATTTCAAGATTCGAAGACTTTAGGATGTTTTTATATTTTCAGATTTTAAGATTCTAAGTTCGAAGATTTTAAGATCTCGAGATTCTAAGATTGATTGTTAGATTTTAATTTAAGATTTTAAGAATCTAAGACTTTAGGATTTTGAGATTTCAATCCAGGCCATTTTCCATCCATTTTCCATCCACTTTAAGATTTTAAGATTTTCAGGTTGCACGTTTTCGGCAAAGTTGGCCCGACTTAGGGGACAACATCCCCAGCATCCCCCGAGACTTTAGGATGTTTTTATATTTTCAGATTTTAAGATTCTAAGTTCGAAGATTTTAAGATCTCGAGATTCTAAGATTGATTGTTAGATTTTAGTTTAAGATTTTAAGAATCTAAGACTTTAGGATTTTGAGATTTCAATCCAGGCCATTTTCCATCCATTTTCCATCCACTTTAAGATTTTAAGAAGTCGCACGTTTTCGGCAAAGTTGGCCCGACTTCGGGGGGGACAACATCCCCAGCATCCCCCGCATCACCGGCATCATCCGCATCAATGCCCGCCAAGGATGCGGATGATGCAGGTGATGCCGGGGATGCTGTCCACTATGGGCACCACCCAAAAAACACTCGTTTTTTGACTCCTCGAGGAGATGCTCAAAAAGCCGCCAAAACTCGCCTGAACAAATCCGGAAATCCTTCGCCCCTTATAAGGGCGGGCCCAGCGCAAAAGTATAGCGCAAGGTCGGCGCATGGTCGGCAGTGGTCCGCGGCACAGGGCGGCCGGCCTTATACCTGAAGGTAGGCCCTGCGGGCCTAGGCCTTCGGCCGTATCACGGACCACGGGGTCTGAAGCCCCCCGGTGGCCGGATTTAAGGGCTGCCGCCCAGCGCCGCCGACCCCAAACCAGTTTGGGAATGGCTGAAATGAACGGGGCCGCTTCAAAATTAGCGTCATTTGCTTTATGTAGGAGTGCCTCATGCACACATTGTTGTGTTTTTCCCGAACAGCTGAAGGTCCGGAGGTAAGGTCCCGCAGGATTCCGCGAGGGCTCTGCGAGGGTTCGTCATCATCATCGTCATCATCATGGATCATAACCATCATCGTGCATCCTGTGCATCACCAGCAGTCATGATGATAATCATGTCTACGCATCGGCATCTCCAGGTCACAACGATGATGATGTGATGATGACGAGCATATCATCATCATCAGCATCATCATCATCGTCATCGTCATCATCACCGTTGTCCGATTTCGTCATCCTCGTCATCAGCATCGTCATCATCATCGTCATGATCGTCGATGATGGCCATCATCGTGCATCCTCTGCATCGCCAGCAGTCGTGCATCCTCTGCATCACCAACAGTCATGATGATAATCGTGTCTACGCATCCTCTGCATCTCCAATCA
This sequence comes from Effrenium voratum, assembly GCA_963377175.1. Lineage (NCBI taxonomy): Eukaryota > Dinophyceae > Suessiales > Symbiodiniaceae > Effrenium > Effrenium voratum. The sequence goes on along the minus strand of CAUJNA010001276.1, from coordinate 21,480 downwards.
GGTCACAACGATGATGATTCATCATCATCATCATCGTCATCATCATCATCGTCATCATCGTCATCATCATCGTCATCATCATGGATGATAGCCATCATCGTGCATCCTCTGCATCACCAGCAGTCATGATGATAATCATGACTACGCACCCTCTGCATCTCCAATCGGCTCTAACGCCACCCTTGAAACGTATATAAAAAAGATAAGGACAACATCATGTCTACGCATCCTCTGTATCTCCAATCAGGTCACAACTATGATGAGCATGCCATCATCACCATGATGGTGGTCATTCTCGTCATCGTCATCATCATCGTCATTATCATCAGCGTCGTCATCGTCATCATCACCGTTGTCATCGATGATCATGGACAACAACCATTATGGTGCATCCTCTGCATCACCAACAGTCATGGTGATAATCATGTCTACGCACCCTCTGCATCTCCAATCGGCTCTAACGCTACCCTTGAAACGTATATAGAGTGAAGGGCGACAACATCATGTCTACACATCCTCTACATCTCCAATCAGGTCACAACGGTGATGATGTGATGACGATGAGCATGTCATCATCACCATGATGGTGGTCATCATCGTCATCATCATCATCGTCATCATCATCAGCATCATCATCATCGTCATCGTCGTCATTACCGTTGTCATCATGGACGATAACCATCATCGTGCATCTTCTGCATCACCAACAGTCATGCTGATAATCATTACTACGCACCCTCTGCATGTCCAATCGGGTCTAACGCTACAATTGAACTGTAAATAGAAAAGATAAGGACGACAACATCATGTCTACGCATCCTCTGCATCTCCAACCAGGTCACAACGATGATGAGGTGATGATGATGAGCATGTCATCATCACCATGATGGTGGTCAGTATCGTCATCATCATCATCAGCATCATCATCATCATCGTCATCATCGTCATCATCATCGTCATCACCATGGATGATAACCATCATCGTGCATCCTCTGCATCACCAGCAGTCATGATGATAATCATGTCTACGCATCCTCTGCATCTCCAATCAGGTCACAACGATGATGATGCGACGACGATGAGCATGTCACCATCATCAGCATCATCATCATCATCGTCATCGTCATCATCACTGTTGTCATCATGGGCGATATCGTCATCCTCGTCATCAGCATCGCCATCAGCATCGCCATCATCATCGCCATGATCGTCGATGAAAACCCTCATCGTGCATCCTCTGCATCGCCAGCAGTCATGATGATAATCATGATAACCATCATCGTGCATCCTCTGCATCACCAGCAGTCATCGTGATAATGCGCTTTGATTGGCACGCTTCCATAGAACCTGCGCCCGTTCTGGAGCGATCGTTTTCTTTCCTTGGCTTTGTGCATTTTTGTAATAATCTGGTAAGAAAATGCGCCGCTGTAAGTGCCTACAATTCTGCTGCTGCTGGGAGCATGTGCCGTGACGTTGCGTTTGCAGTAGAGGCTCATCGCCGGTCACCCCGCAAGCCAACCAGTTTTCTCGCCGCAAGTCGGGGCCGCGATGGGCCTCTCTTGTAGCCAGGGCGCGGTGCATTTTTGCTCTGCATTCGCGTGAAAATGCGCCGCTTTTATGATGATGATGATGATAATGCTGAACTGACATGATAATCATCATGACGCATCCTCAGCATCACCAGAAGGCATCAGGAGAATCATGTCCATGCATCTTCTGCATCTCAAACCGGCTCTAACGGGACTGATGATGATGATCATGATGATGATGATGAACTGACATGATAATCATCATGACGCATCCTCAGCATCACCAGCAGTCATCATGATAATCATGTCCACGCATCTTCTGCATCTCGAATCGGCTCTAACGGGACTGAGATGGTGGTCATTATCGTCATCATCATCATCATTGTCATCATCATCATCGTCATCATTGTCATCATCATCGTCATCGTCATCGTCATGTTCATGGATGATATCCATCATCGTGCATCCTCTGCATCACCAGCAGTCATGATGATAATCATGTCTACGCATCCTCTGCATCTCCAATCAGGTAACGATGATGATGTGATGATGGTGAGCATGTCATCATCACCATGATGGTGGTCATTATCGTCATCATCTAACAGGACACTTGAAACGCACTCGAAAAAGACACGGATGACAACAATAATGATCATGATGACGAAAAAGACGTCTTTGAGGTGCAAAGGATGCTACGATGACGGTATTGCTTACGCTGATAATGTTGAATCTTCGGCTATGCTCATTTACCAACCAACCTTGGACTTGTGCTGTAACCACCCTTCCCGTGCGCCTCCCCTTGAGGAGAAGGGGTCGGCGGATATATGGAAAATTCTTAAAGGAAATTATAAGTGAAAATAATTCATACCATTTTGATACTTTATATTATACACAACCATCATGTATTCACAAAGTGGATTACAAAAGTATTATAGATGAACTATGGAGAACAACACTTGATGAGCATGACAAACAGTTAGACGCAGTTATTAAGAAGCTGATCGCTAATATCAATTATGGGTTATTAGAAAAGGGAGGTGCAACTGACCAAAAAAGCTTATTGTTTCAAAATCTTAATGAAGCAGTCCATTATCAAACAGAATACGGAGGCAAAATTCACAGATTAGCAGAAATGGAGGGTAAAGAAGAATTTGAAAATTGCAGCCCATCAAATGAAACTGATAAAAAATATGTTCCGTTTTAAACTTGAAGGATAAGGCACAGTTAAAAAATGGTTTCAAATATATTAAAGAATTTTATTACAACACCATAATTTTAGAATGAATACTTGTTTGTATAAATTGCTACTGAATGGCGTTAATGTATATAGTGTCAAAACTGATGCTTTTGTTGTTGATGAATATAATTTAGAAAATGCAAAATAATTATTAGGCTTCAATAATGGCATTGGTGGTTGGAGAGTATCTAAAAGAGGTGAAGATATCAAACTACCTTCTGATGAGCATAAGTTTGTTAAACATGATTTGGTAAAAATACCAGAAAGCGAAAGTAGGAGAATAAACATAGTAGATGAATATGACACAGATAGAATTATTGAAGTCATTGAACAGAATAGTCCCATGATGATTAGGGGTTGCTACCCAGGCACAGGTAAGAGTTATATATGTCAAAAAATGGTGAATAAAGGTTATACTGTAATTTTTGTAACACCTACTAATAAATTGCTACAGGCATTCGAAGGGGAAGCAATGACAATAAAGAAATTCTTCGGTATCAATTATGGAGATGCTAAATTAGAACCATTTGATTTTACAGGCTATGATGTAATAGTGTTTGATGAAATCTATTTTAGTAATCTAAGCACATACTGGAGAATAAAACAACTTGTAGAACAAAATAAGCACAACAAAATTATATTAGCAACAGGAGACACCAAGCAATTAAAACCAGTTCAAGAAATAACCAACACTCAAGAATATGAAACATACACCGACAGCATGATAGATAATGTGTTTCAACATAATACTTTTTATCAGAATGTAAGAGACTTAACGCACAAGAAGATAAGGAACAAATGAAGAATATTAAAACTGACATTTTTGAAAACAAACTATCTATTAAAAGACTTATTGAAAAGTATTTCGAATACACACCTAGCATAAGTGGTTCTAAAAACAACATAGCATTTCTAAATAATACATGTAACAATGTATCAAATGAAATTAGAAAGTTAGCAAATAGAAAAGATGAATACGAAGTAGGGGAGTTTTCATTATGTAGGGAATACACTAAAACAACAACATCAGTGTTTAATGTAAATTTCAATTCTAAAATAGTGCATATTGGAAGCGATGGAATGTTTACACTGAATAATGTAAAAACTGAAATTTTACAATCTTTAGAAGTTGCTAAAATAAGAAGCAATTAAGCAATGCTTACTGTTCTACATGTCATTCCGCACAAGGTAGTAGCATTGATGACACCATAACAATTTTTGATAAACCATTTTTTAGTAAAGAATTTTCCAGAATGGATATGGACGGCAATTACCAGAGCAAGGGATTTAAACAAAGTCAAATTCTATAAATATACAAAGATATGATGATGTATTTAATCAAAGATGTATCTTAAGTTATTTTGAAATTATATTAAATTTCAAGGAACAGGACAGGAAAGCAAAAAGAACCATACCTAAAGAAGGTTATGTAAATGCACAATGGTTTTTAGACAATATAACTAATCAATGCAATATCTGCGGATGCGGTTTTTCTATTGATCTGAAAAATGGAAACCTAATTACAAATTTAACACGGCAACGTAAATCAAACGAGTTGTCGCACGAACTGAATAATATTATTCCTTACTGTGTTCGGTGCAATTGTAGTTGTAAATGATAATATTTTCAATAGTAATTTAATATTTCTTGTAAAAAAGTATTTAAAGAAATAAAAACTATATATATATTATAATAGAAATGGTTGAATTTACAGAGAAAGAGCAAGAATAAATTATTAATAAATTTCTTGATGTTGTTAATAATAATGAAACAGAAAAATAAATAAGAAGGAATTAGGAAAACATAATTTTAATCCAGTTGAATTATTCCATTTAAAATTACCAAGTGCAAGTTTAAAATCGATTAACGATTATGGTAGGCAAAAATTCGAATGTAATGTTTTAATCACTTACACCATTCTTTAGAAATAAAAAGAATGGAAAAACCAACCCTCTATAAAAATAAATTAAATTGGTATTTTGCTGTATGTTATGAAATACCTGACCAAAAAACATTGAAGGAACAGTTTAACATTAGTAAAAAGACATATAAGTTATTAGATAGTCTCTTTAATAAATGAGTGCTTTCTAATGCCAACGTATTTCATTATACTAGTGAATATATTAATCGTGAGAATTATATTCTCAAAAGTAATTACAAAGTAAATAAGGTTTTACATGAATTAAACGAAGTTATGAAACATATGTATCAAAATAATTACAATAAATATGAAAATGTGAAATTGAACTAGTATCCTGAAATTAAATAAGAAATGATTATACATAACGCGAGTTAGAATAACGAACCTTGTTTGAAAAACAACCTTGCCCATAATATGTCTACACATTTTATGATAAAATATCGTAAAATAATTTATCATAATTTTTGGAATAATATTTCTTATTTTTTGAAAATTATGGAAATATATTTTTGATTTTTTGTTTACTTTTTTTTAATCTTTTTTGAAAATTTATTTCTTGAATTTTTTGAATTTTTTTTTGCTGAATGAACTTAACCTTCCCCATCTTTTATACCATCCAAGAACCATATCCTATAAACTACCCTATACTCCTATTTTCTATTCAAGCACCCTAACAATGACAAGAATGATGGAATAGAAATGAGAAAAATGTGATTTGTTGAAGGAATTTGAGGTTGAGACTGTTATGAAATGTTTTGAGTGGAAATATGCATAATGAATAAGGATGATAATTTGAATGATGAAAACATGGTTGAAAAATGCTGTTTTTGCGTAGGGGCGGCTACACTAGGATACCAACAAAAGATGGGGAAGGTCTCTTCTAACTTGCAGGGATGTTTCCAGCCCTTGGCTCTTCCAAAGACGGATGTTGAGTTTGCAGCTTGAATTTCTGAAGCCCTGGCCTGAGGGGAGGCTGCTGCGCACTGGCAGGGAGCTGCTGCATTGCGCCCAAGAAAGCACATCAATTCCAAGTGTGGCTGCGGTAGCTGTGCGCACTACGGCTGTGGCTTACCCCGCGCAGTAGCTCTAGCTTTTTCTTGCCTTCGCTCTGTGAGGTGCCACTTTGGCTCACAGCCGGTTCGCCATGGGTTGCGCCACCTCCGCCCCAAGGCGCCCGGAAGGGTGCACGTGCTCCCCCGATTCACGGAAGCAATACGGAGGGTTCACGCGTCGAAGCATGTTTGAAAGAGCGGTTGACAAGTCCCGCTTCTTTTCTTCGCTATGGCTGTTTGCGCCTTAAGAAGGAGCGGCCTAAGCCCGGTTGAAGGAATACCCTTGATGTCAGAAAGGGCTCACGCTAAACACCCGCTAGGCTGGAGACGTGCGGTCGAGAGGAGACAGGTCAATTGCCGGACACGTGGCAAGGGAGCTGCGCAAGCAAGGTCGGCCCAAAACTGCGGGGTAGTGACGCTGCTCAAAGAAATGCTTAACTGAAGAGTGTTGCCTGGTGACGCATGTTTCCTGTCGAGGGTTCCGGGGCTGTTTGGAATCCCTTTTACCTTCGGCCGAGGACATTCACGTTATTCAGGCTGAGGATGTGAGGGAGGAGGCGCCACAGTGCCAACAAGATGATGCTTCTAGGCCAATGGGCTCGTCCCTTTTTTGAACATCTTTCAAGAATCAAATGATACCCATGGAAAGGCTCCCAGCCTGAATTTGCAGCCCTTGCAGCCCTTGCAGCCCAGAGGCACTGGCAAACGCAAACACGCAAACACGGGCCTCTTGGTGCTGCAAGGCGCAGCCAATCTTCAACACCCCTTCACATGAATGCTTGAGGGATTTGAAACACTTAATTTCGTGCATCAAATTGCGGGCATTAGCCTGTATCAGCCTGTATTTGCCAGAGTTTCCTTCAACTGTATTCTCAGCACCTAGCTTTGTGTGGCTTGGTGGCTACTGCCCGGGGTTCAGGGTGAGGAGGCGCTCGTGGACCACGAGTCCTCCTACTACACCAGGGAAAGGAAGGACAGCGCTGAAAAGTCTTCAAAGCCGGGCTGTGTATGTGGACATGCCTGGAGCTTGCTCAGAAACTGTCACTCAGCGGTACAAGTACCAGAGCTGGCAGTTTTTCTTTGACATCAGCCGCTATTCGAGGGCCATGAATTTTTGGGCTTTGGCCGCTCAGGGTCACAAGACTTGTAGGAGTGTAAAACAGAGTTTGTGAACCCTGCCTCAACCCTACCATGCGTGAGTGAGAGAGATGGACAGTGCCATTCAGAGAGCACACCTTCGCCGGAGAATCGCTAGAATATTTTCGTAGGTGGCTTTGCGATCTGGCCCTTTGGGAGCACGAGACGGACGTTGTTGCGACCAAGCAGGGCACGAAGGTGTTTCGCAATCTGAGTAGGCCTACAAGCGGGATGTTGCGTTGGACTTGCCGGTGGCACTTGGCTCAAGATTCCGGATCCGCCGCGACCTCACATGGTCCTTACGTCGATCATCTTCGTGTCGGTGTACGAAAGAAAGGTGACGCAAGGTGAAGTTCTTCGCTACAACTTGCTGCGCTGGAAGAGGTCCAAGATACACCTGGTGGTGAACGCAACTGCTGGAATCACACGCCTCGACCAATGCGTCAGAGGAGTTGAAGAAACTGGCAGTCACGGACGCCAGGTCCAACTTTGACTTTAACCAGCTCACCAAGGAAGACAAACGGGCTGCCATCGAGATGCACGTGATTCAGCAGCATCTACAAGAGTCAGGAGCTCGCGAGAAACGGGTGCCGAATCCCGCTCTGACTGCAAATGTTCTGACTACGAGAGGTGGGAACGCTGAACCTATGAATGAGCTGCTGGAAGCCGGCGCCTGGAGTGTGGTTGAGGTCAGCAAGAATTTCAAGTGAGCTGTGAACGAAAGCAGCTGATTTTCCGTTGTGAGTGAGAGAAAGGCGTGGCGGAGCGCGGCGTTCAAAGGGTAAAAACTGTTGTTCGGTTCTTTGCGTAGCATCATTTCTGGCAATGACTTTTCAGGGCTCACGCAACCAAACCTGCACATCGAGCTCAGTAAGCGTTCCGTGGAGGAAGAATAATCGTTGAACCGTTTTGTCTTCACACCGAAAGAATTGACACCGATTCTTAATTCTTGTTGATAGTTCTTGGCAAGTCCCGTCTCAGCTTGATTAAAGCTTCCCACTTGATTTTCCGCCTGGCCCTGCCTTGTGGGCGGGGTCAGCAGTCCCACAAAAGACCAACACTGCCTTGATGATATGCTGATAGATTGCCCAAGCTCAGCCCCAAGCCACAACATGGAACCCTTGTCCACTCAAAGCGATCTTTCAAATGCGCCACTAGTTGGTATTCGGCTTCATTCAAGGAAGCCTCAACGGGGTTGTGCCCCCCCTCCCGAAATGAGTCGAGTGGGGAAAGGGTGAAGCCTCATGTTACTGCTTCGCGACACGGCGGAGGGGGCCTCAACATCCATGTTAATACCTTGCAGCACCCGTGAAAGGGTACTGAAATCCAAAGAGTAAAGGCAAGTGTTTATTCCACCTGTGTCGACTGCTTGTCTTATGCTTCCTTGCCATGGCTCCAAGTCGTTTCGCCTATGGAAGTGAGATGGGCCAGTGTAGAAAGAAGAGCTTCACTTGAGGTGGAGAGGATGCTTCAACGGGTGTTGACTTTGTATGGGGCTGATGGATTGTTGGTCAATCCACCGATAAGTGTTGAAGCCAATGCGAGCTGTCGTGAGCCGTGCGTGAGGAGGGTATGCCTATCGGTGTGCATGGCCCCCCAGATCGCCGTCTGCATGACCGGCACGTGAACAGGATAAACAGGTTCCTCAAGGCACGTCCGTTTCCGTGCCATGTTGTGAGTAACTCCGGACTTCAGAGCGCTGATCGTTTTGGATTTAAAATTTGCCGTGTGTGTGTGTGTCATGTGGGTGGGCTCGGATGCCTTAGTTTGCTGCCTCCTCAGCTTGGGCAAACTGGGCGGTGTGTTTCACGTCAGACAACTGTTATGCAATTTTATTCTGTTAGGGCCCGTCCCTTCACTTGCTCTCCAACCTGGAACGATGTAAAGCCATTGGAAAGGAGGCAGTTCGATATGCGTAGAAGCCATGAAGATTGCGGAGTCAGACGTAGCCAAGCCAACCCATTGGCGTTCATGCGCCAGTGTACTTCCTGTATGGCACTTGTGCTGACAAGTTGCGACTCTCGGGCTGGAGCTGTCAAAGCGTATTTGTCAGGGCGCGACTTTCGATTTGGAGCTGCCAAACTGCACTTCGTGTACCCCGCCGGTACTAACCATTTGCCACTTTCGAGTTTGCGCCCCATTTGCACCGACAAGAGCTGGAGCTGGCAAAGTAGTGCCCGTTTTAATTGTCAAAGAGAACTGCCGAAGCCGGCTTCTGAAGCCGGCTTCTGAAACAGAAGCAAAATCCCGAGCGGGACTTGGAGAAGCGTCAAACTCCAAGCCGATAGCGGGGACAAAGGATAGTGTAAGGTTAGAACAGGTGTCCACTTTGTGTTCAACCCACGTGTTTCCAGATGGGTGTGTTTTCGACATATTCGGAGAGGACCCTCAAAAGCGGTTCCCGTGTTTTTTGTTTTCTGAGCATGAGCCGCGGGAGGCAGCTGCAGAAGACCCGGACAGCCTCATCTCTGCAGTAGAGCTCAGGCGCGTGAATGGGACTGAGGAACGGTGGTGCCGGCGCCTCCGGAAATATCCTAATTAGCAGGTTGGACTGAATCGGCCAAAGGTTCGGCTTAGGCGGACACGCGTAACAGACTAAGACTAAAAGTTGCGCCTCACCAATCCAGAGCAAGTTTGTTGCACTCAGCCTTGTATATCTTGAAGCATTCCTCAAGCGCTCCTACGGCAATGCGGTCCAACAGAATCGTTATTTTTTGAAGTGTTTCAATCGAGGTCTTCTGCCTCGCAGATTCTCAGGCGCCTCCCTCTGCTCGCAAGAGTCGGCTGTTTGCAACTGCAAAAGGGGTACATTTTCCCTTGAGAGGATTAATTGAATTTGTCAAAAGTGCCTGGCGAGCAAAGCGGCGATGTCTGAAGACCAATCGCTTCTGAGTCATCTGAGGGCTGCTAGAAAAAGCCCCATGGCGCTGAGCATCTCTCCTTATCTTTACCAGAGAGGAGTCGCTCTAAGCAGATTGGCGAGTCCTCAAAAAGGGGCGGATGGTGGGGTCATGTTACTTCCTTCAAGAATCCGACGTGTTACTCACCCATATTTCACCCGTTTTTGCGAATACTCTTGCAACGCAGATGTGTAAACCTGCGGCGTCTTAAAGATGCTGGCAGGTTTCAGTTGAGCGTTTTTGAAGCATCGCTGGAGCTGCGTGCCGTCGACGGACGATTCCGGTTTGATGGCCGGCTTTCAGCTTGATCCGAGCAGTTGCCTTGGTTTTACAAAGGCAATCCTTGATCCTTGCTTTGGGTTATGCAAGGGATTCCCTTTGCAGTGGTTTGCCAATAGCCGAGAGGAAGGGAGAGAGGACGGCCCATCAGCATGTAATGGTTACTAGTAAATGATTTGTATCAGGTGAGCTTTCCGAGCCTCTATCCTCTTAGCACATGTTTAGTTGAAAGGAAAGGAATGCCTATCTTCTCCCCACCACTCCACTCCCAGATAAGGATTGGCCAAACCCTATTTTGAAGAGCCCAGTTCGCCCCAAGAGTGATCCAGAAGATTTCTTGGGAGCTTGTGCTCTCAGCATGTTACCCCGGACAATCTAGGTCAACCAGCTCGAGTCGTGTGCATCGAGACATTCAGTTACACAAAAAGAGTGAGGCTGGCGGAAATCCCATTGCGTGAATTGAAAGTTTGCCATGTCATCATTCATAGTCAAGTTGCTTTGGCCATGCCTGCCGATGGCAGTTGAGCAGGAATGATGGGGTCCCATGAGTTTGTTTAATGTCGCAGGAGCAAGCAAGGCTGCGATCGGTCAGTGCTTTTGCCCCGCGGCAATTGCATGCTTCTCCGCCAATATCCGCTCTCCAGCCGTGCCTCGATGCAATCACCCTCTTTCGAATGGGCCGGAAATCAAGACACTCATGCAAAGGCTGTTGCCATAGGGCGATCTGCGATATGTAGCTCATCCAGGTAGTAGCAAGAGACTGCCCATTCCATAGGATGGCTGATCAGAAGGCCGAGCTTGGAGCGAATAGAGTTTGCTTCAAAGTTCAGCAGTTTGGCTGGCTTCTTTGTTGGCCTTGCAATCCTGCCGCATTGCGCTTCAAGGCCAATATTCATCAGGTCCAGACATGGGACCAGGCACGCACGAGGCCTTGCTTCGCACTTTCAAGGACCCCACGACTTTCTCGACAAACGGGGCAATGCGTCTGGAAGGGCAGCAAAGCAAATCGTCCAGGAGAGAAACCGGCAAGTTGCAGGTGCACGTCGAAAGTCAAGGCTCTTTGAGAGTGCGATTTGCTGATTGATGAGGTGAGACTGTACAGGTCCCCACATGACTCTCAGACAAGTTGCGCATCTTGAATTGTTCTACGAGGGGAGCGGCGAAAAGTCGACAACAGAGGGAGGTACAAATCAGGAAGCGTATTGCTGGAGTGTCAGTTTATCAATGGAGTGTTGCCCAGCAAGGCGCGTCTGCCGTATTGTTCAAGAGTGGTTGTGGCCTGAGTTGATGAGTTCGTCGAATTTTCGGGCTGGGCTGACCAGCCTGCATTTGCCCTCCCGGTCATGAGCACATTGAAGGGCTGCACCTCCGACTTCCTGATCCGTTGAATGCACGCCAGCTCGCAAGTAAGCAGCAAGCAAGCAAACATACAAGATCATACAAGATCATACAAGATCATACAAGATCATACAAGATCATACAAGATCATACAAGCATGAGCCCAAAGAAGCACCTGAGCCCTTGCCCCAAGCCCCGCTTACGCTAGAGCAACCGCGGACGACCCTCGGGCTGAGAGCCGAAAGCCATGAGGAGGTGGTGATTGGCAGCTTGACCGTTAGTCGCGTTGGCACGGGAGAGCAGCAGCTGAGCAGGACAGGTAGGGAACTGAAGCAAAGACCTAGTCCAAATAGTTGAGATCATGCAGTGGGACGTTGGAACACTTCTGCCAGTGCAGCGAAGTACTCTTGAGAAACCTTGGCTCCACATGCTATGGTGGGGTAAATGTGGGTCTTCCTCAAATGCCCCCTGCGGCTGATTCCAGAGGCATTCTGTCGGAGGACGAAGCCACAGACGTTTGGCTCCCCCCTCTGATTTGTACATGGATAGCGGAGCGGGGGTTCTTCAATTTTGTTGTGACTTCCCCTAGCGAACGGACTACTGAACACGCTGACATCGCTCTGCTCAGCTCGCCCTGGCTTGGCAACTGGGACTTGGCCCGATCCAGATAGGCTGACACTATGAAGACCACTTTGGACGGTTGCCCTCCGAAGCGCAAGCACCCGAATGCTTGGAATAAGCAAATCGAATGCCTTGCTTCTTGCGAGGAGACAGGACCAAAGTCAACGATTGCTGGCTCAATAAGACCAGCAGCCCAAGGAAGCGAGTCGTGTTTCGCTTTGCTTATTCTTGATACATTGCGTTTGTGAGGCAAATTGCCGATTCTCATTTGTTCTTTTCGGTGGACATTCCTTTGGTCCGCAGAGCCCCCTCGTTTCCTTCATGACTGGGCACGTCTTGTGGCAGGACGCGCCAACAAGCTGAGAGTACGATTGTTTGCTCGCTCTGAACTTAGAAACATGCGAACGGACGTGCTGAGGGTGTTGATTTTTGGGCCCATGGTGATTCTGAAGGATCGACCCAGGCACAATCAAAGAAGCAATGATTGATTTCCAGTGTCATGGTATTTTCGCGTGGCAGATTTACAACACAGGGCTGCGCATTGAGCAAGGGCAGCGGGAGAAACACTAGACGCGCTAATACAAGTAGCCAACGCCTACGAGTGTGAAGCCAATCGGCACTGCTGTTTTCTGATTTGTTAGTCTTTGGAGCTGATCCTGTTGACAGCCAACAATTCCCCCATCCTCGCAGATTAACACACGGTACTTTCATACTCGCAACTTTGGTTTTGGGACGTTCTGATTTCAAGGCTACCATAAGACTCTTTACGAGTGGCCCGTTCAGTTTACCCACCCCTGACCCACCTCCACCCAGGCCCACACCCAGGGAGCTGCACAACCCTGGGTCTGGGCAATAGGAAAGGACTGGATAAAGTTGGAGCGGCGAGGCGAGAAACAGTCTGTCACACAGGTCACATCTCCCGGCTTTGTGATCTTGCTTTCCTTACAAGGCTACCGTGCAGCTTTCGTGGCATTCCAACCGGCGTTTGCATGGTGTTTACTGAGAGTCGGGCCATTTTAGTGCTTGTGCAGGGCCCGAATAAAACAACATGTGGCCAGCAATCCAAGTTATCATCAGGAAAGGAATGGTACAGCCACCATATGACAAAGAGCAAAACAAGAGCCTCGGCAAACACGTGACAGCATCGCAGCTTGAAACTTGCAAGAGATGTTCCTCGGCGTTTGCTGCATGGAGCTGCCTCATTGAGTTGCGGCTGGGGCATGCTGGGCAAGCGAAAGAAGGAGGCACCCAATGCTGCGTGAGTTGCAGTTAATTTTGGTATTTCGTTGTTGTAAGCAAGTGTTGCCGGCCCGGATGTGGGTGTGGTGCAGTTTGTTCCCTGTCAGGTGCTTGCTCCAAGAGCAAAAGCCCAGAAGGAGAGCGGCAAGCCGAAGTGGAAGGAGGAGTTGGAAGAGGAGGAGTCCAGCGAAGAGCAGATCACAGCACAGGATTTGGAAGAATGGCGCAAGAGAGAGGAAGCGGAACGCAAGGAAAGGGAGGCCAGAGAAGCAGAGGAAACGAGAAAGAGGAGAGAGGAAGAACGGGCCGCGAAGGAACGTGAGCGTGAAAGAAAGGAAAGGGAGAAAGACAAAAGTGAGTCTTCCAGTTCACGGAGTTCACGGTCTCGGTCCCGGTCCTCGTCTTCCTCTCGATCCCGCTCAAAAAGTCGGCGACCGACAGGTTGGGATGTGGCTGACAACAACTTGGTGCCTGCGGCCGCACTGGCCACGGACAGGCCTGCGCCCGTGGCAGTGGTGCCCATCGCGCCCATCGTGCCCCCACCTCCTCCAGCACCCCGTGCCATCGAACCACCCAGATCTGCATCCCCAATACAGCCGCCACCCCCAGATCCTAGCACCACAATCAGACCGCCGCCCCCACCGCCACCACCAGGACTCAATGGACATGTGCCCCCCGTTTTTCAGCAGTTCCCTCACAATCTTGGATACAATCATACCAGCCAAGACCGTGGGCAACTCCAAGCTCAGCAGCCCTTCACACATCCGGCCCAGCAGTGGTCAGCCCCTGCCCCATGGCAGGCAATGCAAGGAATGCAGGGAGTGCAAGGAATGCAAGGAGTGCAAGGAGTGCAAGGAATGCAAGGAATGCAAGCAATGCAAGCAATGCAAGCAATGCAAGGAGTGCAAGGGATGGCACAGCCGCACCCAGGCGCGCAAGCCTGGCCAGGCACTCTGCACCAAATGTGGCAGTCTGCGCCTCAAGCAGCACAGGCAGCGGCCGCGCAGGCCGCGCAAGCGCAGGCGCAGGCACAGGCGTTTCCAGAAGTGTGGCCGGGGGCTCAAGTTGGTCAAGGTCAAGAGGAGACTTTCGTCGGCAGGGTTAAAAGATTCCAAGAGGGGCCTGGGGGAGGCTATGGCTTCATCGATTGCGATGAAACAAAGACCCGCTTCACAAGGGATGTTTACATCCACAAGAACCAGATGGTGGGTCTGCAAATTGGTGATGAGGTGACCTTCACCATTGCCTTGAACAACAAAGGGGAGCCACAAGCTCGAAATGTCATGAAGCGCGAGGAGGCCTTGCTGCTCCGAGCTGGCGCCATACATGGCATGCAGGGCATGCAGGGCATGCAGGGCATGCGCATGAGCGATGGTGAGAGTATCAATCCAAACCTCATGGATGAGGCGCAGGCGCGCCATTTCCAGGCCTCGCTGCGAGGTCCTGAGTGAGCATTGATCTTGTCTTGCGAGTGCCAAAAGAGTCCTGCTTGGGGTTTGCATTTGGCAAATTGGGGATGCAGGGTTTGTGCCTTTGCACGATTTTGCAGACGTTCAAGGCTCAATGTCTGGCTTGAGGGTTTCAGGGCCTTCAAGTCATGCCGCTTGTGTGGCTTCTGCTGGCCTTGTCGGGCGTATCCGCCCTCAAGGTGGTACCTGGAAATGAAGTTTCTGCTGGCCCCCTCCTGAAGGCATTGTCTGCAGGAGACAGAAGGGCAATGGCCGGCGTGTTGGTTGAGCTCCCCGACCTACCTTTGGCCTTGGCCATGGTGACAGCAGGTGGCGGCCCGGAACCAGCAGCAGTGCAGAAGTGGCTCTCCGGTGGCCCTTTCCCTTCCCAGTCCAGGTCTGACCTGGCCGACCAGTCCGCCCACCTGGCCGACCTGGAGCGCTTCAAAGCGCTGGTGCGGCAGACCAGAGACTCCCTCCCTTCCTTGGCAAGGCTGTCTCTGTCCAGCATCCAGCGCAGTGGGGACCAGCATGTGGTCCATGCCTTGCGCGGACTGCAGGTTTTGGGCTACGACATCCGACAGCTGAAGGGATGGCTGGATGGCAAAAGTGGGCTAGGACGAGCAGATACCGACCATGCGGTGGGCGTGTTGTCGGACTTTGCCCAGCTCACCCGGGCAGCTCAAGGACGAAACTTGCAACAGGCCAAGGACGTGCTTACTGGGATTGTCCGCGCAGGTGGCAAGAATCGTATGGAGGAGGTTCTGGGTTGCTTCTCTGCCACTGGGGACTACCAGACCCTTCTGCAGTGGGTGGCGGGAGATGCGGGAGCAACGGGAGCAACGGGAGCAACGGGAGCAAGAGCAGATGAGTCTTTTGCATCTTTGGTGCGTGGACTCGAAGGTGGGGACCGTGGAGCCGTGATGCACGCCTTCGCTGAGATGCTGCGAGCTGGTGGCAAGGCATCCTTGTCGACGAACTTGGCCAAGCTCCAGAAATTGGGATACGACATTGATGCTGTCAAGCGGTGGTACAAGTCTGAGGGTGAGACACTAGCACCGACTCCGACAAGAGCAGCGCACGCCAGCACGGTGTCCAAGCAAGCGCGCCCAGACCAAGATGATGCCAAGCTGCTGCTGCACATGGTCCAAGCAGAAAATGCGAAAGGATTGAAAGCCACCATCTCCAACCTCTTTAAGCATGGGGGTGAGCCTCGCATTGAATCAGCGCTGGCTAGTCTGCAGTCTTGGGGATATGACCCCCAAGATGTGCAGCTGCTTGCTGCTGGCAAGCCGTTACGGAAAAAGCCGATCCAGACCACCTTGCCCGGCAATACACTTGGAAGCTTGGCACGCCGCGACAGCCACTACCTCAGCAAGAGAGAGAGCAGCAATGTCAGCATGCAGCCAGGTAGCCGGATGAGCACTTCACAGAAGCCAGAAGTGATCAACAAGTCCTGGCCAACGGATCATGCCCACAGCCCGCAGAACATGAGCGACTCTGAGATGCTGATGCTCTTCCTGCACAGCGCCAAGAGAGACGATGCCACACATTTCATGATCCACATGTTTCAGGCTGGTGGGGCGGCCAGGGTTGAGGAGGCCTTGGCTGGCGTGACACGCTGGGGATATGATCCTGAGCGCTTCCAGGATTGGATCGCTGGCGGCCTGGAAAAGCTGGTCTCGGCTGTCAGTCCAAAAAGGCCTCTCGCCAGAACGGATGCCAAGGCCGAGTTACCGGCAGAAGACCTCGAGCGCGCCCAGCTTCTGGAAAGCGTGAAGCTTGAGCACAGAGAGGAGGCCTTAAAAGAGCTGGCCGGCATGCTGAAGCACGGGGGCCAGCCTGAAGTTGACGAGGCCTTCCGCGAGCTGCAGTCAGCTGGCTATGACTCGGCAGTCGTAGAGGGCTGGTTGTCAGGCAAGGGTTCCCTTCCGATCGAGAAAGCTGAGGCAGTGTCCACCGAGGCGGTGAGACTAGTTGGCGTGCACGACCTCCATGTCACAGTGACCAAGTCTGAGCAGGAGCATCACACATCTCCAGTGCTGCCACCGCCCATGCGAATGTGAGGTGCGAGTTTCGCCTGAGGACGAAATAAGTTCGCAGATGTTCCTGGACTGTTTGCTTGCCCGGAGTGTTTTTGTTTGGGCATTGGCTGCCATGTTTGGCTGCACCAGCTCTTCACAGCCTCATACAAACTGACAGATGGCGCACATTGATTGCAAACTCAGACTTTGTAGCAAAGCAGCAGTCTCATCTTGGCTTCATGAAACACGCCCATGTACGCCCCTATGGTCAAGGTGGAAATTACAGTGATCACGTGCAGTGCCATTTAGACTCGATGCCACGTGCCCAAGCAAGCTCCACACGTTCTAGTGCCGTAGACGCCTTAAACAAAGCCATGGGCGCTACATAACGCCGGCTCCAATGCAGCTTGGCGCTTTGCTGTCTCGTTGCGCCTTTTTCCTTTTTGATCCTTTGCAAGGTGCGGCCTGCCACGGGGTAGCTGGAGTTTGTGAGCACCACAGGCCTATTGGATTGCCTCAATAGAGGCGAAGAAGCGCAGTCGGCAAAGCCTGCAGGCTGCAAAGCAGCTTAAGCTCTTCCCGCACATGGCATCACTCTCTTGCGTAGGTTGGCTGGGTTGGTGTGGCTGCCTGCTCAGGATCCACGCAAAGCAAAATCAAGCAAGTCCACTCGAGCCTCGCCCCCACATCGATCAGATGCAATTTCTGAAAGTTCTCTGGCGAGAGGCACCTTTGGCGCCTGGAGCTCGGCGCTCACCGTGGCGGGCTTGGACTCCGGATCGACCATAGATCTCCTCAGCAGCTTAGCAATGCTTCGCATAAAGCTTCGCTAAGGGATGAGGAGTCGCTACCTTCCGCGCCTTCACCCGGCCCGGCCCTGAAGCCGGTCATTTGCCGCCTGTGCGTTTTGAAGCGTTTTGTCCTTGGTGCTCAGGATGCCCTTCTCCGTCTCCAGGCCTGGTCTTGCCTCGCATATCGGTAAGACAGAATGCGGCCAGGGAAAACACCGAGGCGCGAAGTGCAAGCTCAGGGTTGTAGGGGCTCCATGTCTCGCCTCAGCCTGCTTGGATCTGAGGCGACAAGAGAGGCCGGTTGCGCTGTGAGAGATGAGACACATTCAGACGAAGCTTGCGCGAACGGGCCTTAGACGCACAGGCGAGTTCTGGTGGCACGTGAGCCGCGTGAGCCACGCGAGCCGCGGGCAGTTCTTCGAAGGGCACCCGAAGAGAGGCCTTGCTACTTGCATCACCTTGCATCCAGGCGTATCCGCAAGTTTGGTGCGCAGGGCACGCTTGAAGCCAGCAAATGCGCTCGTTTTACGGAGCAATCAGGAGGCCATAGTGCCATTGCCCAGGCTCTCTTGCCTTTGCTTGTTTTGCTCCAGGTGGAAGGCCGCAAGAAGGACCCATTGCACTGCTCCTATCTGCGCTTCACGGCCGCCTTTGCAGGATGCAAAAGTTCAGCCAGAAAGCAAGGCGGGTCTGAGCTTTGGAAGGGGTGTATGGTTTTCAGAATTGGTAGCCTCAAGCACACTCGCACCCATGTGGGATGATGTGTGGCATGGAGCGCTTCTTGCTGTTTATTGCGACAGACTTTCACTTGTCAGCTGCAGGCAGACAAATCCAAGAGGCAAGGAGAGTGCTTTGCTGGCTGCTTTGGCGGCAAACACATGCAGGGACCGGGAGAAAGGCAGAAGTCATTGGCTCAGCTCAGCTTCTCAGTTTCTAGTGCGCAAGCTCCTGTCAAGTCCTGAAGGCAGACGGCAAAAAGCCGAAGAGGAAGCCAAAGAGGTGCTAGCCTTTGCGCGCACTCTTCTGATGGTGCCAACGTGTCAGAATACTAGGCACCCCGCAAGAGAAAGGACGCCAAGCGGCCGGAAGATGCTGCCAAGGCTGCGTTCTGCTGATTCACATGACTAGCACAGTAAGCCTCAGCACGCAGGAGAAGAAAGAAAAGATGAGCCGGGGGCGAGGAGCCATTTTTCCCGAGTGGGCTTAGATCTTTAGTTCTTTAGGAAGCGCGAGCTATGCCAGGAGAGGAAGAGCAGATGCTTGGCCCTCAGCTCCTAACGTGAAAGCGCTTCAGTGAGTCAGTGCGTGCAGGGAATCAAGACCAAAAAAGCACAAGAAAAGCAAGACAGCGGAGCCAGAGCTGATTGAGGAGCCTGAGGCAGGGCACAAACTTGTCTGAGACGCCTGCTCCATCGGCTGGACACAGAACTCGGACCAGAGGGTGAGTAAGAGCCAACATCCCCAATCATTTTGTATTAGTTGGAATGCTTTGCCGCTTTGTTGCAGCAGGCATGGTTTGTTGAGTTGTCGCGAGCACGTTCCTTCCACTTGGCCGCGATGCTTGTGCAGGGCGGTTTCGGGATGCCTGGGATGCCCAGGGTGCCTGGGATGCCTGGGAAGGTCAGTCTCTGCGTAAGCAACAGGCGCCCCCCACAATCTTGTAACAGCGCCACTTGTAACAGCGCACTCTGCCCTTGAGCAAAATGAGTTGCGAATGCAAAGCAGCTGCGCTTTGCGCGCCCGTGAGATCTTGAAGCGGAGATTCTCGCAAGTCAGACCTCCCAGAAGATGACTCATGTGTTGTGTGGATCGCTGGCTTGCCAGATTTAGCCAGTGTCGACAGAGCTGCCTTGCGGCCCATGCTAGGGCAGAGCCGCAGAGCCTTGTGTGCTTGAGCGGTGAGGTGCCAGAGCCGCCCAAGAAGGAGAAGCATGGCGAGAAGCATAAAATTAAGGCCGAGAAGTCCGAGAAGAAGGAGAAGAAGGCCCAAGCTCGACTGCCTGGAGCAAGGGGCCGGATTGCACTCATGCGGCGTGATGTGCAAAACTTGCCGCAGGAAGGCAAGCGAGACAAGGCAGAGGTTCAAGCAAGCCCCTTCAGCGTCCTGCAGCCTTTGCGCTTGATTTCTTCAATGCTTGACATCGCAAACTTGAGAACAGTGCCTCTCTGGAAAGCATTTGAGGCCATGCCAGAGCCCAAAGCATCGAAAGAGCCCAAAGCATCGAAAGAGCCCAAAGATAGAAAGGGCAAAGAGGCCAAAGAGCCCAAAGAGAAGAAGACCCGGGACACCGAGCCGCACCTGCCTCAAGATTGCCCAAGAATTCAAGTGATTGAACTAGGGTGGAGGAGTGGGGGGGGGTTCTGTGTTTTGCAGACCATTGACCTTCATAGGCAACCAGTTTGTATCACGTATACATATTGGCTCAAGGCCAATTTTTCTACCATAGAGTTCATACTCGCCATAGAAAAAGGCCTCGCTGCCCTCAATCTCAGCACACTCTTACATATTGTATTGACCAGACGTTTCCACAGCAGTGTCAACCATCAGGTCATCAGGTTCTCGTTGAGAAACAGATCCACAGCCATTAGAGACCGCTACCACATTGGGCTCGTCCTCAGAGATAAGGTGCCCCATCTACGGACAATGGTGGCAGCGGAGCAGGTTTTTGGCAAACAGTTTGCACGACGTATGTATTCTAGATAGAAAGTAGATACGCTACGTAGTTTTGTAGGCAACATGTATATAGCTTATTGGTACACATGTTTATACAGATGCACACGGTTTACGTATCGTGACAGATGATTGCCCGAGATACGAATTGCCTGTCCAATGGCTGATCTTGCTTGAGCCGGGCTGGGAAGCTCGCATTGGGCGCAAACGGAATTGCACCACAGAGCAGCCTGGCGTCCGAAGGCCAGCAGCGACACGCCAGACAGCGGACGTGCCACAGGCGCGCCCAAAGTGCTGAAATCGTGTCAGCCGCGTTTCAGAGGTCGACGCGAGCTTTTGGAGCATGCAAGGACTTGAGATTAGAATAGTGAATAATAGTGAGGAATATGGCTTCCCATTTGTGACAGGACCAGCCGACAGGTGTGGGGCATGTCAGATTGCATTTGGTCACGATATCACGTGCTTGCAGGCGTGGGCAGGTGCGGCTCGTTGCCTTTCGAAAGCTTGCACGGGGCAAGTGGCCGACAGTGTGCCAGGCCCAGCGAATTGGAAGTGCCGTGAAGGATCGAGACCGAAGGCAGGGCACCTCGACTTCCACACGCGCCATGCTCATGCCACAAGGCGGCGGAAAGAGCTTCGCAGTCGGTCTCGCTCCAGACGCAGGAGGCAAGAGAGCATTTCTGAGCACCGGCCCAGACTGTGTCCTGTTGGCCAATGTCACATGCAGGCGTGAGCGTCACGAACAACGCGAACCTGTTCTGCCACCAGATGTGGGGAGCTGTTGCACTTGTCCGAGACCTGTGGCATGAGCTAACGAGCTAGGCTTGGCAAGTCTGGCCTGCGGGATCCTACCACCCGTGGAGTGCTCAGCTGGCCGCCGCCTTATGTCCAAGCATCAGCCAGGCGTTCTTGCAGTGTATTGTCCAAGCATCAGCCAGGCGTTCTTGCAGTGTATTGTTTCATTAGAGGCCATGACAGCGGCGACAGTCTGCGCGCGACAGTTCATTTCCTAGGATTGTTGAATGGTTCGGTATGAGTCGCACGTTTTGTTTGTGAAGCGGCACGCTTGGAAATTAAGGGAATCGCTCAGGGGCTGTTAGCTACTCGCTAGCCGGGCGCCGGCATTTCGATCACTTTTCAATTGTTGTCTTAGCGCAGTTTGTTCTCGTTTTTCATTCGGCCGTGAATGGTTTTTGTCTCCCACTGGAATTGCGTTTGTTGTGGCAGATTTTGGCGCCAGCGGAGCGCTAGAGAGGCGCTAATGATATTTTGACCCACACAGGCCCGGTGACC
>CAUJNA010001275.1:39351-94051 GCA_963377175.1 Effrenium voratum | reverse complement strand
AAGCTACTCAGCAGTGATCCCGTGTCATCGGATGAAGATATGGGGGATACGGAGGAACCGCCCTCATCAACGTCCAAAGAAAGAAAGAGAGGAGGACAAGCAGGGAAAGAAACAATTGAGATGTATAGCTATACCAACAACTTGGTGGAGATGGCTGACACGGCAGAGGGAGGAGAGCTACAATGTGGTGGCGTGGACCTCACCTACAACCCGTGCGGGGACAACAGGACATTCAAGAAGACGCTTGAGATGGGATGCGACACCATCCCGTGCTACATCCCGAAGTACGGCGACGTGAGTGATGTGCACTTGCCATGGGCGTATGTGTCCATCGTTGACCCCAAATACTTTCCCAAAGGTGCCATCCTTGAGCAGGTGGACGTGATGCAGCTTGGCAAGAGTGTCAATTTCTGCGTTGCTCCTTTTGACGGTGCCCCACTATGCAGGATTGGCGATGATCGCTCGGTATTTGCTACGAAAGACCAAGCAAACCAGCTATCTCACGACCTATGCAGAGTCCTTCGACACAAGATCGGCAATTGCCGAGGAAGTGCTTTCAGGTGCGACGAGGGTGGATGGGTCGACATTGATGCTGTCATTGACGACCGGAACAACGACATATTCCCACCATACACCACGAGAGCGAAACGATACATGGGCATCATGGGGGTGATCAAGTGGCAGGAATCCGGAAGCAGAAAATCGAGATTCCAGGTTTTGGCAGCAAGGTTTCCGAGCATCATGAACCCGAACGACACGAGGGCAGCCAGGGAGGAAATGACCGAAGCTGGCGTGGATCGGGACGACATCGACAGGATGTTCAACGGATGCGATGGATGGTACAGACCTTGGTGCATCCGAGTCACAACCGGTCACAGTGATTTTGGATTCATGAGCTCATCCGCACTGGCAAATAGGTATTCCGCAAGGATGGGTGATTCTCTCGGAGGAGCATTCCATGTGACGTATGTGGAAAATCTGCCAAGCATCGTACGCTGTGGGTTAGTCCCCGGCGGAATCGATGGCAGTAACAGGCTAGCACTGCACTTCGGAGCGTTTGCTCCATGGGATGAGATGAACGTGGCGACGAAGACGACGCTGCGGAACGTAAGGAAGGGGGATCCGATTGCGATCATCTACATTCCCAGTGCAACCCTCGCGCGGTATGGAGCTGGAGTCGCGGCAAATGGGACATTCATGGTCTTTGACGTGATCCCGTTCTATGAGGTCAAATCCATTTGGATTGGCAAGAGCAACGGAGGGAAACGCCTGGAGTACGTTGACATCAAGAGGGCGTACTCGAAGTGTGTGGAGAACGAGATCTGCCCTGGCTTCGTCAACTCATCCCAAGAGTCGGCTGCGATGTTCCTCCAGAACGTCACAAAGATCAGCGAGAGGATGCCCGAGACCGAGACAGGTGCCGATAATCTGCACTACATCAGGGACATGGTTGATCGTGCGTGCGAACTCTATCGGAACAGCAAGATGGAGGAGTTCAACGCGCAGGTCAACGAGGTCAGGGACGAAATCAGCAAAGTCGTCATCCTGAATGATGAGACATGGGAAGGACTGAGATGCCGGATATGTCCATCATGTGCGACCGCGATCCCCACCTGCTTCTGCTTATGCCTGGAATGCGAGGCGCAACTGATCTCCACCGGGAGGTACTACATCCACGTCAACTCCGACGATGAGGAGGACAATCAAACCCCCAACGTCTCGGGAGATGCCAAGCGCGCACAGGAAGAAGCTAACCACGGTGCGGCGGCACAGGAGGATGATGACGAAGCGGAGGAAGTTCCGGGAGAAGAAGACGACATGGACACGCAAGGATATACATCCGGATATGCGTCAGAAGAGGATGACAGCGGTTGGTATTACCGCGACACTGATCTGACGTCACGGGATATCATAAATTCCCAGCGGATGGCGATCTGCCTTGACGAGCCGCGCGAGGCTCAGTACATGGCAGGGTTTATCGCACTCCAGATGTCCAAGATGTGGGGGATGTTCGAGGGTGGTGAGGAGAGAACGATGAATGCCCAACTCGAGGGGAGACCGGGCTGCCCTTACCACAATGACTTCAAGAGATACCCCAACATGACTGAGCATGATCAGGAAGGTATACTTTTGCCATCAACAATAACGAAGATTTCTCAATCGGAGAATGTTCGGACAAGAGCCTTCCGATCGGTTGAGGAGCGTGACGAATATATTCGTATGATGGTGTGCAAATGCGAGGGACTTTACACATTCTACAAGCTGTGGATTGCAGCGAGAATCCTCGATGTCACCAAGGAAGAAATGAAGCTCCTGGTCAAGGACCGAGTGCACCCGGTGGGTGATATTATTTTCAGATGTTTGCACTAGCTTTCAACTGTAAGTATATATCATTCGTGAGGGATGGCCTAAACCTTGGCAAGATGGTTACGCGGTCAACGTGAGCGCCATCATCTCGGCCATCGACCCGAACAAATGCGACACACCCCTGCTGGATTGGTGCCTTCGGAAAGGGCACTGGTTGCCAGAGGACTACAACAAGAAGTGTGTCCGGGCACGAGAAGCCCAGAAGAACTTGGACGAGGAGTTCCGTCGACGCACTCACAGACTGTCCATTGGGGACCGGTATGCGTAGTGAAGATGCTGATTGCAGCACGATGTGGGTTAGTCCCCATCTGTTGCTTGCGTCTCATCAACACCATTGCGATGGAACGACTTTACATTATGATATGATTTCATGTATCCAAGTTGAATGGATGTGTACATGGTTACATATTCCGACGACTATGACATTCCGGATATTCGTGGATGGAACTATTACCTCATGGATGATTTCCTTTTCATTATTTATGCATTGTCCATGGTATCTGGAATGGCTATGATTTGCATTGATTACTCACCGATGTTTCTTTGCCGGAAATATGCAGACCGATCACGAGCAGGCGCCTCTGATGGACTTTTGTGGCCAACCCATTTATGGATGACAGCTGCGCGATGCGCAAATGCGGCAGCTGGATTGTTCGTTGGTGGTCAAATGACGTGACGATTGTGTATTATATACACCTGCATATGGATGTGTGCTTCGATTGGAGGATGAATGTTTCACTTTTCGTACAATCGAACCCGGCATGTTTCACAGCGAATGAACGGTGTAGTGATAGCAAGTAAAAGAATGCACGACACGATTTCGTAGTTGAAGCCGTGGCCAGTGGAACGTTTTGTGGTGTTTGGACCGCATGATGAACAATGCGACCCAAATGGGGGATGTTAAAACCCTCTAGGCCCCGTGCCGAAATTGGGTAGCTGTTCTGAGGTCCTTGTTGGTGTTGCTTCCCAAGTTCCATTGATCGCCATCTGGCTCAAGACACAATTGAGGTTCAAGATCTGATGTGTGACTGCATACATACGTGATCGGCATTGAGAGCGAAAACTCTTTGCTTGCGCTGCATTCGTCAGGACCACTGTTGCAACTATCATTCCTTCTCCCTTACAACGTTTACACGGGTTCGGCTATAACGGCATCGTCCGTATACACCTTTCTACGTGGTTGGTATTACAGCTTGAGGGTTCGGTGCATAGCGTCCCACGGGACGTCACCTTGCCGTCTCTTGACAGAAAAGGTGCGGTTTCACTTCATCCGATTCATGCCATGTCACGACCCTCGCACTGGCATTTCTACTGGTCGCAGCTGGTTCAAGTCTGAAACAGTTAGGGTGTACGTTAAGGTTAGTTACCCGTTACTTCAGGTTGGTCAAGTCAAACAAACTTAGATTAAGTTTTTTCAACCCCCCCAAGCAACCATGGGGAACACGATGGTTTGGCGCAGGCGAGTTGCTCGAATTGCAAGCTCAATGTCAAAATCAACCTGCTGAAGGGAAATAATCAAACTCAATCTGGGTGAAACACGAGTTGCAATGATGTTGATGTTGCTTCCACAATTGGATGCATGTCATGTGTGTGCTGCTTGAAAACACACAGGGTTTACTTGGCTTGCGCGTAGCAATGGCTCCACTTGAAGATCTGCACTTTTGTTCCATGGGTGCAATTAATACGCTCTTGGTTTGCCGGATCACGGAAGCAAGATTGCGGTTGAGTTGCCACGTTCAGGAGGAAGGGCGAGGTTTGCAGATGAGTGAGTTGGACAAGCCATTGAGCTGAATGTGAATCCGGAGCATTGGTCTTTGGACTCAGTCAGGATAACCAATGCTGCATTCAAGGGCGTGGTGACGATACACGGTAAGCCTTGGAAATGTCTTTGGCACCAGGTCGACCTTCCTGTTCAGTCGGCAGCACGAAACGGCAGCTGAACGTGCCATTGGGTTCTTTCGTTCATGTGCTTTTCGTGGAGGCATCTCAAAGGAACGCAGAAGGGGATACTCCAGCTGAATCTTCACACGAACCTGTGCTCAGGGATTCTGCTGACAAAATGTGCTAGCTGCGCAATTGCTTTGGTGATTTTGCAAATTCTGCAAGAGAACGACAAGTGGGTAGACCAGTCCAATTTGGTGTTTTGCGCACACCGACGGCCGATGTCTTGCAGAAATACCTTGAGCGCTTTGGGCAAACGAGCGAACAAAGCCTCATGACACTCTGCAAACATGTTATTCAGAGGCGATTGTGAAAATTCCATAAAGCATTTCACACGAGGCAACGGCACATCCAAGCCAAAAGACGGTTGAGAGCTGCAATAATTGAGCGTCGAGTGAGATCACGCCACAAGAACTCTCTAAAGTTAACGTCGAAACTACCAGCAGTGTATGGTTCATTTGATATTTGGGAGGGAGGGGGGACTCAGGACATTTGCCGCAAACAGGGGACTCACTGATTGTCCCGTGTCCTTGGGACACAAGTAGCTTTGACCGTGGCTCACATGTTGCCAGTGGCCTCTTAGTCTTGCGCCTGCCCGTGGCGCCAGTTGCAACCAAACGACATTGGCAGCATGAGAGTGCTATTCTGGGCTGCAGTTGGCTTCACTGCGCAAGCGGCTTGGTCCCTGCGCATGGTCTTGTGTCATGCCAGTGGCGCGGAGAGCCCGCCATGGTCGGCTCTGCTTAGCGTGCTTTCTCGCTGCGGAAGTGAGCTGCAGTCGACAGTCTGTTTTCTTCATGCCTCGGCATGCTGCACGCGCTTGAATTGAGTCTCATCGCAGCCGCTGATGTTGATTCAGGACTTGTGCAATGTGCCTTTGTCGTGCTTGTAGGGGCAGCATTTCCTGATCCAGCTGCTATGTTCATGCTGAACCCTTGCGGGAACTTGCATGCACAGGCGCGCTCCTGGGAACATCAGCAGCTTGGTCTTGAGCCAAACCAGCTTTGCGTTACCTCAATATCAGCCCCAGCTATGCTACCCTTGCTGCTGAAGCGCAGATCTCAAGCTTGGCCCATTTCAGCGTTTGCATACGTTGCCATGCCATCGCTGCGGAACAGGGAGGGCTGAGACAGGCATGCACGACGCCCGCACCTAAGGTTTAACTGGCGGGCGAGTGAGTGCCGAGGGCGAAAGCGACTGCAGCTGGGTGGGGTGCTGACCTGGCAACACATTCTCTGAGTTTCAAGCCCGCTCCATATTGTCAAAACATGGCCCCGGTTCAACAGTTACTAGGCCTTTCAGAAAGCCTTAGCCCCTTTTTACAAGCGGTATTGGCCTTCGCAGAAGCCTTTCCATAGTCTTCGCAGGGTTCTTGCCACGAAGAAGCGTCTAAGAAGAAAGGGGATATCCTACGAACGTGTGGCGCTTTGCTCCGAGACCAGATATGGCTTTGGCTTTGTTGCACTTGACCACACGGGACACTCTTGCGCTGCCGGTTTTGCTTTGCCTTGATGGTCCTTCACTGGAACAGGGCTGCATTCGAGGGCACTTGACATCCACGATGCAAGCGGTCTGGCGCAATTGCGGGGCTCATGTCCATACCATTCGGGTTCTGCCCAACCTTACGTATGCGTTCACCCTGGCTCCGGCTAAGCCGCAGAGGGTGCGCAGATGCAGGGATGCTCTTTTTGTCAACGGCATGCCGAGGTGCGCCTTTGACATGTCTGCGAGGGAGTCGAATTCCAGTCACAGGTCTCAGGGAGCAGTCCTCGAGCGTGCATGTCAAAGACTGACTCTCCCTCTCCGGGGAAGGCGTATCCAGTTGCCCACGCATGAGACACAGGATTATTCGAAAGTCTGGCTACTTCCCTAAGTCCTTGTCCTAAGAAACTGCTGCATCACCAGAACAATGTGCCGGGCAACGTACAAGGGGGCTGTGGACGCAGAGGTTCTGGAACAGTTTGACACCAGCGTCCATAAGCCTTTGTCCAACTGCGTCGAGTCAGCGTCATCCGAGTCGTTTTCATCAAAGTGTGATCTTGGCTATGTCAGACACTGACCTTGTCAAGTGGCGAGATGGCGCTCTCTCATGGGTCCACACTGGTCAGTTCAAAGTGCCTGCGGCTGTGAAAACGGGGAGTTTAGAGGGTCCTGTTGGGCTGGAAGTTAGAGAACAACCATTTCGAAGCGCTTCACAAAATGGGTACTATATATGGTGACACACTGTGCGTGTAACCGATATTTCAACTCGCACTGTTTTCGTGGATGATGCGAGACACGGCGTTGCTTCGATATTGAAGATTTGCTCGCAGGTAGCCCGCCAATCCCCCCAGCGCAACTGAGAGACAACCAGGCAGACTGCAACCTAGCTTGCTCAGCTGGCGCCAGAATTTGGAGAAGCGGCAACTGTTGTGGCCGAAGCCGCAGTACCATCGCTTATGTTTTTTGGCTTCGTGTGCGAATTTCTTGGCAGCGGCTGACAAGCAACTGGGCACTGTGTACACAGATGAGGGGAGTTAGGACACGTGCACTGAGCAGCCTTGCCCCAGTTTTTGCAGCTGGTCCTTTTCTGACCGAAAGCGCTTTGCAATTGCCGCGAAGACTACATGTTGCCTCTTGCCAAAGTTGGCAGTTTCCGCCTTCTTTGAGGGGCCGACCGCAGCATTGACAGGGGCAATCGCGGCTTAATTGCGACAGAGTCCTTGTGTGATTGGTGGGCATCGGCTGACCAGCAACTGTGCTGGCATCGGGTCCCGCTGTGTCTTTTCAGCTGGCTTTTTCTGTCTTCTGACCGCACATCTACCTGGTGTGTACATTACGGACCGGGGCTGCAAAAGATGAGGGGAGTGATGCCAAGTGCACTGAGCAGCCTCACGCCGTGTCTTCCGATCCCGAGGCGACTGAGTACTTCGGTTGGAGGCGCTTCTGTGCTTCAGACTGGCTGAGCCGGTCCTTTTCTGGCCGAAAGTGCTGTGCAACGGCCAAGAGGTCTTCATTTTGCCCCTCACCAAGTTGGCAGTTTCTAGTTCCATTGAGGGGCCAATCACAGCATTCACAAGGACAATTGCTGCTTGCGACAGAGTCCATAGTACCTTGGCTTGCGTTTTGCTCGTCGCGCGATTTGTGGGCAGCGGCTGACCAGCAACTGGCCAGGCAACGGGTCCCACAGTGCCTTTTCAGCTGCCACTTCCCGTCTTCTGACCGCACATCTACGTATATGACCGGGGACGCAAATGATGAGGGGAATGACGGCAATCGCTCTGAGCAGCCTCGCCCCATTCGCGGACTGAGCTTGTCCGTTTCTTGCCAAAAGCGCTTTGAATCGTCCAAGAAGGCTTCAATTTGCCTCTCCCCAAGTTGGCAGTTTCCACTTCCTTCGAGGGCCGATTGCACATTCACGAGGCAATGGCGGCTTGCGACAGAGTCTGCAGTACCTTGGGCTTGCTTTGGCAACGATTCGCGATATGATGATCCAGAAGAAGAGCTTCTTGGTCCTGGACTGGCCCCTGAGGGCCGTCAACTCGAAAGCACGAAGACCTTCCAAATGATGGTCAACGAACAGGGGTGGACAAATATCGAAGAGAGATCATACTATGGGTCGAGTGAGCAAGTCTCCTCGCCCAATGACACAATGAGTATTATCTCCCGATTACAGAAACTGGATAAGCTCATCATCGAACGACGGAGCGAGACATGGATGACTCACCAATGTCGGTGCACATTTGGATGTCGCTATATGATTGGGTGTGCATGAGAGGATGTGGGTGGCAGGTGACCGCCAATCCCATCATCGACTCCCTGCAAAAGGCGGTATCTGACCTCGTCAGCACGTGCAAGGGCCTGGTCGTGATGTGCGTGAATCGTGATGTTGCTTTCCATGGAGGGAGAGGGGACTTGGGGACGATCGCCAACAAGGTCAGCGAGATCTGCAAGGCGGCAGGCGCGCTGGTGACTGAGAACGATCGCCTGTGGCGCGTGGTCCATGCGCTCACAGGAAAGAACTACAAGATCCCTGGGAGCTCGAACCTGCAACATTTCCTCCTGAAACGGTTGCTGGTGGAGAAATCCATCGATGTAGTCGCACCAAGCAACGCGTTTGTGCGTGAGCTGGAGGAGACGTGCATTAACGAGCCCGACCTTCGATTCAACATACCGAAGAATATGGAGGAGTCGAAGGTGAAGTTTGAGTACAAGCCGACCTTCACTGCGCAGTCAAAGAGAAAACAAGAACAGCAAGATGAAGGGCACGGCGAACAGGATGCGTTTGGGAAAGCCGATGTCGGTGATCAACGTCTTCGATGGTATTTGGTCACGGAGCTCAGCAAGTTCATCTGTGAACTTTGCGCTAGAGAGATGCAGGTGAGCAAGTCGAAGGTGCTCGGACCGAACTCGAAGTTCAATCCCACTTCTTGCGTGAACTGTTGCGCGAACTGGAATGCGGACACGAACGGTATTGCGAGGTCTATCGAAGGGAAGAAGCTGTACACGCGCCTCTTCGCGGAATGCGTGGTAGCAATCACTGACCTCCAAAACCTCATGGTGGACGTCAACAACACCCAGGCCATGATCACGATTATACGGGAGCTCGCGTATTCTAAACTGAAGAAGGAGCTTTCCCACGTGGGCTTCGTGAGCATGACAGTGGATCAAGCAGCGCAGTTCTACAACAACGGTCACGGGAAGCAATTGTGTGCATCCCGGGATGCGATCGTGTGCAAGAATTCCGAGGGAGTCGAGGAGAGAATGTCCATCTTCATGATAGACAAGGATCTCGGCAACGTGGCCTATTCCTCCTGGATCAAGAGCGTGCTCGACCAAGGGACGATGTATGAACTCCTGGGACAAACTACAAACGAGGAATTGGGAGACGTCGTCGAGATGGTATTGGGGTTCTTTGAGGTGATGTCGTACTTCCAGCACGAACTACCGCTGTGGAAGGATGTATGGAAGATCAAGAGGGAGTTCGAGCAGTCAATCGTACGACACCTCGCCGGGAACGTGACCCACACGACGGGCCAGAACCGAAAGCGGAACAAACCTTCCGCACAACTCGGGGTGCCCACGAAAGAAGTGCTGGACATCATGAACAAGATCAAGCCCAGACATCCGCGATCCCTGATAACTGAGCCTGCTGCCCAAGGGTCCAAGAGAAAGGCAACGGAGGGCGAAGGTGACGGTCTTGGTCAAGCACCAGACCCGAGCCGAAGCTCTCAGCCCAACGCTGAGAAGGAAGAGAAGAAGCAGCGAGTGATCGATGGGCGGAGAGCGGCACTAGGATTCCTGGAGTCAATGGAGAAGTGCATGGGAGAAATGGGAATCTGCAAGAAGTGCGCGAACCTGGCCCACGACGGCGACTGCAATGACATTGAGGAGGCTGCTGGCAACGAGAAAGCGATGAAGATGCTCCGTAAGCTACTCAGCAGTGATCCCGTGTCATCGGATGAAGATATGGGGGATGCGGAGGAACCGGTCTCATCAACGTCCAAAGAAAGAAAGAGAGGAGGACAAGCAGGGAAAGAAACAATTGAGATGTATAGCTATACCATCAACTTGGTGGAGATGGCTGACACGGCAGAGGGAGGAGAGCTACAATGTGGTGGCGTGGACCTCACCTACAACCCGTGCGGGGACAACAGGACGTTCAAGAAGACGCTTGAGATGGGATGCGACACCATCCCGTGCTACATCCCGAAGTACGGCGACGTGAGTGATGTGCATTTGCCACGGGCATACGCGTCTATTGTTGACCCCAGGTACTTTCCCATAGGTGCCATCCTTGAGCAGGTGGATGTGATGCAGCTTGGCAAGAGTGTCAATTTTTGCGTTGCTCCTTTCGACGGTGCTCCACTATGCAGGATTAGTGATGATCGCTCGGTATTTGCTACAAGGGACCAAGCAAACCAGCTATCTCACGACCTATGCAGAGTCCTTCGACACAAAATCGGCAATTGCCGAGGAAGTGCTTTCAGGTGCGACGAAGGTGGTTGGGTCGACATTGATGCAGTCATTGACGACCGAAACAACGACATATTCCCACCTAACACCTCGAGAGCGAAACGATACATGGGCATCATGGAGGTGATCAAGTGGCAGGAATCCGGAAGCAAGAAATCGAGATTCCAGGTTCTGGCAGCAAGGTTTCCGAGCATCATGAACCCGAACGACACGAGGGCAGCCAGGGAGGAAATGACCAAGGCTGGCGTGGATCGGGATGACATCGACAGGATGTTCAACAGATGCGATGGATGGTACAGACCTTGGTGCATCCGAGTCACAACCGGTCACAGTGATTTTGGATTCATGAGCTCATCCGCACTGGCGAATAGGTATTCCGCAAGAATGGGTGATTCTCTCGGAGGAGCATTCCATGAGACGTATGTGGAAAACCTGCCAACGTACGCTGTGGGTTAGTCCCCGGCTCGATCCCAGGCGACTGCACTTCGGTTGGAGGCGCTTCTGTGCTTCAGAATGGGACTGGCTTTGAGTGATCCCGGTCAAGCCATTTTTGGCAAAAGCAACGGAGGGGCCTGGCCAAGAGGCGTACTCGTGTTGTGGAGAACTCTGTGGCTTCGTCAACGGCCAAGAGTCGGCTGCGATGTTCCTCCAGAACGTCACAAAGATCAGCGAGAGGATGCCCGAGACCGAGACAGGTGCCGATAATCTGCACTACATCATAGACATGGTTGATCGTGCATGCGAACTCTATCGGAACAACAAGATGGAGGAGTTCAACGCGCAGGTCAACGAGGTCAGGGACGAAATCAGCAAAGTCGTCATCCTGAATGATGAGACATGGGAAGGACTGAGGTGCCGGATATGTCCATCATGTGCGACCGCGATCCCCACCTGCTTCTGCTTATGCCTGGAGTGCGAGGCACAACTGATCTCCATCGGAAGATACTACATTCACATCAAATCCGATGATGAGGAGGACAACCAAAACCCCAACGTCTCTGGAGATGCCAGGCGTGCACAGGAAGAAGCTAACCACGATGCGGCAGCACAGGAGGATGAAGACGAAGCGGAGGAAGTTCCGGGAGAAGATGACGACATGGACACGCAAGGATATACATCCGGCTATGCGTCAGAAGAAGTAGACAGCGGTTGGCATTACCGCGACACCGATCTGGCGTCACGGGACATTATAAGTTCCCAACGGATGGCGATCTGCCTTGACGAGCCGCGTGAGGCTCGGTACATGGCAGGATTTATCGCACTCCAGATGTCCAAGATGTGGGGGATGTTCGAGGGTGGTGAGGAGAGAACGATGAATGCCAAGCTCGAGGGGAGAGAGGGCTGCCCTTACCACAATGATTTCAAGAGGTACCCCACCATCACTGAGCACGATCAGGAAGGTATACTATTGCCATCAACAACAACGAAGATTTCTCAGTCGGAGAATGTTCGGACAAGAGCCTTCCGATCGGTTGAGGAGCGTGACGAATATATTCGTATGATGGTGTGCAAATGCGAGGGACTTTACACATTCTACAAGCTGTGGATTGCAGCGAGAATCCTCGATGTCACCAAAGAAGAAATGAAGCTCCTGGTCAAGGACCGAGTGCACCCGGTGGGTGAATTAGTTCAGATGCTTTGCACGGCTTTCCTGTAAGTTATGCATCGTGCCGGGATGGCCTGAACCTTGGCAGTTTCTAGGGGAACGTGAGCGCCAATCACAGCATTCACCCCAATGTGACAGACCTCGCTGGATTGGTGCCTTCCGTGAAAGGGCACTGGCTGACCAGAATTACAGCAACGTGGTCCCACAGAAGCCTTTCAGCTTGGCCGAAGTTCCGTCGACGCACTCACGCTGTCCGGGGGACCGATGCGTATGAAGATGCTGATTGCGGCAACGTGTGAGCAGTCCCCATCGCGTTGCTTGCGTTCTGCAAACCTTGCGACGGAAGACTTTACATTTGGGCATTTCCACTTGAGGGAGTGAGGTTACATATTCCGATGCATGAGCGCTCTGCGACATGATGGTCTTTACCTTGATGATTGCTTTTCATTACTGCTTTTGGACTCCATGTTGATTTGCATTGTTACTCACCGTGTTTCTTTGCAGGGCCGACCGCAGCAGGCGCCTCTGGTGGTTTTTTGGCCAGACCCATTTATGGATGACAGCTGCCGATGCGCAAATGACCAGCAATGTTCACTGGCGGTCAAGGACCACAGTGTCTTATATCACCTGCATTGTGTGTGCTTCGATTGGAGGATGAATGCACTTTGTCGTACAGATCTGAACCCGGCTGTTTTGCGATGAACGGTGTAGTGATGCAAGTAACTGAAGCAGACACGATTTCGTAGTCTGAAGCCGTTCAGCGGAGTTTCTGTGGGTTTGGACCGCCGATGCAATGCGCAAATGGGGGATGTCCCTTAGGCCCTGTGCCGAAAGTGGGTAGCTCGCTGAGGTCCTTTTGGCCTTCCCAAGTTCCTTGATCGCCTTTGGCTCAAGACATTTTCAAGATCTGAGGGGGACGTAGGCATGCAAACTACGCACCGTTTGCAACACATGTCCTCTTAGTTTACAGGACGGCAATTTTGACAGCAGCTTGCGGTGCATAGTCCCACGACGTCCCGCCGTCTCTTGACAGCTGCGGTTTCAGATTCAACACGGCACTGGCTGGTCCGCTGGTTTCTGAAAAGTCGTCCCGTTACTTCGCGCATTTTAAGTGGTGGTTTGGAGGCGAGTTGCTGAGCAAGCTCAATGTCTCAACAAGCAACTGGCCAGTTGCAACTTCACAATTCACATTCAATTGCTGCTTGCGACAGAGTCCATAGTACCTTGGCTTGCATTTTGCTCGTCGTGCGATTTGCCCAGTTCTTCTGACCCATTGCAACTTGGCTACAGTATATGATCCGTGGGACGCACAATGAAATGACTTTTCAGCTGAACGGCACTTCCCATCTCTGAGCAGCTGCTCGCTACGTTCGCGGACTGGGAGCGCAAATGATGAGGGGAAAAGCGCTGACGGCAGTCCAAGCTCTTCAATTTGCGCCTCTCCGGAAGAGCATTGTCCAGTTTCCTTGCCAAAAGCGCCGATGAATCATTCAGAGGCAATGGCGGCTTTTGCCACAGAAGTTGGCAGTACTTCCTGGATTGCTTGATTGCTCGCACATGTCACGTGCAGGCAATGGCGGCTTGCGACAGAGTCTGCAGTACCTTGGGCTTGCTTTGTTCGCTTGATGTGTGCGTTGTGTGCAGCTCCAGCAATTGGGCGCTGTACTGCACCGTGTCCTGCAGCGTGTCTTCTGCCACTTCCCGTCTTCTGACCGCACATCTACGTATATGACCGGGGACGCAAATGATGAGGGGAATGACGGCAATCGCTCTGAGCAGCCTCGCCCCATTCGCGGACTGAGCTTGTCCGTTTCTTGCCAAAAGCGCTTTGAATCGTCCAAGAAGGCTTCAATTTGCCTCTCCCCAAGTTGGCAGTTTCCACTTCCTTCGAGGGCCGATTGCAACATTCACGAGGCAATGGCGGCTTGCGACAGAGTCTCCAGTACCTTGGGCTTGCTTTGTTCGCTTGATGTGTGCGTTTTGTGCAGCTCCAGCAATTGGGCGCTGTACTGCACCGTGTCCTGCAGTGTGTCTTCTGACCGCACAGCTACCTGGTGTGTGTACATGATTGGGGCTGCAGAAAGATGAGGGAGTGACTGCAGGTGCACCGAGCAGCCACCCCCTGTGTTTCGGATCGGACAAGGAGGGCGCACGCTAGTGTCTAGTATATTAACGCCCGATCTCCGGCTTTCAGAACCATTGCGCATGAGCACTTCGGTGGGTGCCGGGACAATCGCAGCTTGCGACAGAGTCCATACTACCCTGGCTCGCGTTTTGTCGTGCGATTTGTGGGCGGCGGCCGACCAGTAACTGGGCAGGCAATGAGTCCTGATTGCCTTTTCAGTTGGCGCTTCCTGTGTTCTTACCGCGCATCTGCCGGGTGTGCAAAAGTGACCGGGGCAGCAAGAAGATCAGGGGAGACAGCAGTGCAATCAATGAGCAGCCTTGCCCCATTATGTGCGGATCGCTGAAGGAGGGTGGGAGGCGCTTCCGTCGTTGAGACTGAGCTGGCCTTTTTGTGCAAAGTGCCTAGTAACTGCCAAGAAGCCTTGATTTCGCCTCTGGCCGAATTCGCAGTTTCTGCTTCTTTTGAGGGGCCGATCGCAGTATTCGCAAAGGCGATCGCAGCTTGCGGCAACTGTTGTGACCGAAGCCGCAGTACCATCGCTTATGTTTTTTGGCTTCGTGTGCGAATTTCTTGGCAGCGGCTGACAAGCAACTGGGCACTGTGTACACAGATGAGGGGAGTGAGGACACGTGCACTGAGCAGCCTTGCCCCAGTTTATGCAGCTGGTCCTTTTTTGACCGAAAGCGTTTTGCAACTGCTGCGAAGACTACATGTTGCCTCTTGCCAAAGTTGGCAGTTTCCGCCTTCTTTGAGGGGCCGACCGCAGCATTGACAGGGGCAATCGCGGCTTAATTGCGACAGAGCCCTTGTGTGATTGGTGGGCATCGGCTGACCAGCAACTGTGCTGGCATCGGGTCCCGCTGTGTCTTTTCAGCTGGCTTTTTCTGTCTTCTGACTGCACATCTACCTGGTGTGTACATTACTGATCGGGTCTGCAAAAGATGAGGGGAGTGATGCCAAGTGCACTGAGCAGCCTCACGCCGTGTCTTCCGATCCCGAGGCGACTGAGTACTTCGGTTGGAGGCGCTTCTGTGCTTCAGACTGGCTAGCCGGTCCTTTTCTGGCCGAAAGTGCTGTGCAACGGCCAAGAGGTCTTCATTTTGCCCCTCACCAAGTTGGCAGTTTCTAGTTCCATTGAGGGGCCAATCACAGCATTCACAAGGACAATTGCTGCTTGCGACAGAGTCCATAGTACCTTGGCTTGCATTTTGCTCGTCGTGCGATTTGTGGGCAGCGGCTGACCAGCAACTGGCCAGGCAACGGGTCCCACAGTGCCTTTTCAGCTGCCACTTCCCGTCTTCTGACCGCACATCTACGCATATGACCGGGGACGCAAATGATGAGGGAATGACGGCAATCGCATCGAAGCAGCCTCGCCCCATTCGCGGACTGAGCTTGTCCGTTTCTTGCCAAAAGCGCTTTGAATCGTCCAAGAAGGCTTCAATTTGCCTCTCCCCAAGTTGGCAGTTTCCACTTCCTTCGAGGGCCGATTGCAACATTCACGAGGCAATGGCGGCTTGCGACAGAGTCTGCAGTACCTTGGGCTTGCTTTGTTCGCTTGATGTGTGCGTTGTGTGCAGCTCCAGCAATTGGGCGCTGTACTGCACCGTGTCCTGCAGTGTGTCTTCTGACCGCACAGCTACCTGGTGTGTGTACATGATTGGGGCTGCAGAAAGATGAGGGAGTGACTGCAGGTGCACCGAGCAGCCACCCCCTGTGTTTCGGATCGGACAAGGAGGGCGCACGCTAGTGTCTAGTATATTAACGCCCGATCTCCGGCTTTCAGAGCCATTGCGCATGAGCACTTCGGTGGGTGCCGGGACAATCGCAGCTTGCGACAGAGTCCATACTACCCTGGCTCGCGTTTTGTCGTCGCGATTTGTGGGCGGCGGCCGACCAGTAACTGGGCAGGCAATGAGTCCTGATTGCCTTTTCAGTTGGCGCTTCCTGTGTTCTTACCGCGCATCTGCCGGGTGTGCAAAAGTGACCGGGGCAGCAAGAAGATCAGGGGAGACAGCAGTGCAATCAATGAGCAGCCTTGCCCCATTATGTGCGGATCGCTGAAGGAGGGTGGGAGGCGCTTCCGTCGTTGAGACTGAGCTGGCCTTTTTGTGCAAAGTGCCTAGTAACTGCCAAGAAGCCTTGATTTCGCCTCTGGCCGAATTCGCAGTTTCTGCTTCTTTTGAGGGGCCGATCGCAGTATTCGCAAAGGCGATCGCAGCTTGCGGCAACTGTTGTGACCGAAGCCGCAGTACCATCGCTTATGTTTTTTGGCTTCGTGTGCGAATTTCTTGGCAGCGGCTGACAAGCAACTGGGCACTGTGTACACAGATGAGGGGAGTGAGGACACGTGCACTGAGCAGCCTTGCCCCAGTTTATGCAGCTGGTCCTTTTTTGACCGAAAGCGTTTTGCAACTGCTGCGAAGACTACATGTTGCCTCTTGCCAAAGTTGGCAGTTTCCGCCTTCTTTGAGGGGCCGACCGCAGCATTGACAGGGGCAATCGCGGCTTAATTGCGACAGAGCCCTTGTGTGATTGGTGGGCATCGGCTGACCAGCAACTGTGCTGGCATCGGGTCCCGCTGTGTCTTTTCAGCTGGCTTTTTCTGTCTTCTGACTGCACATCTACCTGGTGTGTACATTACTGATCGGGTCTGCAAAAGATGAGGGGAGTGATGCCAAGTGCACTGAGCAGCCTCACGCCGTGTCTTCCGATCCCGAGGCGACTGAGTACTTCGGTTGGAGGCGCTTCTGTGCTTCAGACTGGCTAGCCGGTCCTTTTCTGGCCGAAAGTGCTGTGCAACGGCCAAGAGGTCTTCATTTTGCCCCTCACCAAGTTGGCAGTTTCTAGTTCCATTGAGGGGCCAATCACAGCATTCACAAGGACAATTGCTGCTTGCGACAGAGTCCATAGTACCTTGGCTTGCATTTTGCTCGTCGTGCGATTTGTGGGCAGCGGCTGACCAGCAACTGGCCAGGCAACGGGTCCCACAGTGCCTTTTCAGCTGCCACTTCCCGTCTTCTGACCGCACATCTACGTATATGACCGGGGACGCAAATGATGAGGGGAATGACGGCAATCATCGCTCTGAGCAGCCTCGCCCCATTCGCGGACTGAGCTTGTCCGTTTCTTGCCAAAAGCGCTTTGAATCGTCCAAGAAGGCTTCAATTTGCCTCTCCCCAAGTTGGCAGTTTCCACTTCCTTCGAGGGCCGATTGCAACATTCACGAGGCAATGGCGGCTTGCGACAGAGTCTGCAGTACCTTGGGCTTGCTTTGTTCGCTTGATGTGTGCGTTGTGTGCAGCTCCAGCAATTGGGCGCTGTACTGCACCGTGTCCTGCAGCGTGTCTTCTGACCGCACAGCTACCTGGTGTGTGTACATGATTGGGGCTGCAGAAAGATGAGGGAGTGACTGCAGGTGCACCGAGCAGCCACCCCCTGTGTTTCGGATCGGACAAGGAGGGCGCACGCTAGTGTCTAGTATATTGACGCCCGATCTCCGGCTTTCAGAGCCATTGCGCATGAGCACTTCGGTGGGTGCCGGGACAATCGCAGCTTGCGACAGAGTCCATACTACCCTGGCTCGCGTTTTGTCGTCGTGCGATTTGTGGGCGGCGGCCGACCAGTAACTGGGCAGGCAATGAGTCCTGATTGCCTTTTCAGTTGGCGCTTCCTGTGTTCTTACCTTGCATCTGCCGGGTGTGCAACAGTGACCGGGGCTGCAAGAAGATCAGGGGAGACAGCAGTGCAATGAGCAGCCTTGCCCCATTTTGTGCGGATTGCCGAAGGAGGGTGGGAGGCGCTTCCGTCGTTGAGACTGAGCTGGCCTTTTTGTGCAAAGTGCCTAGTAACTGCCAAGAAGCCTTGATTTCGCCTCTGGCCGAATTCGCAGATTCTGCTTCTTTTGAGGGGCCGATCGCAGTATTCGCAAAGGCGATCGCAGCTTGCGGCAACTGTTGTGACCGAAGCCGCAGTACCATCGCTTATGTTTTTTGGCTTCGTGTGCGATTTCTTGGCAGCGGCTGACAAGCAACTGGGCACTGTGTACACAGATGAGGGGAGTGAGGACACGTGACCGCACATCTACGTATATGACCGGGGATGCAAATGATGAGGGGAATGACGGCAATCGCTCTGAGCAGCCTCGCCCCATTCACGGACTGAGCTTGTCCGTTTCTTGCCAAAATCGCTTTGAGTCGTCCAAGAAGGCT
Organism: Effrenium voratum; assembly: GCA_963377175.1. NCBI lineage: Eukaryota > Dinophyceae > Suessiales > Symbiodiniaceae > Effrenium > Effrenium voratum. Next base: position 75,843 of record CAUJNA010001275.1, on the reverse strand, counting down.
TCAATTTGCCTCTCCCCAAGTTGGCAGTTTCCACTTCCACTTCCTTTGATGTGTGCGTTGTGTGCAGCTCCAGCAATTGGGCGCTGTACTGCACCGTGTCCTGCAGTGTGTCTTCTGACCGCACAGCTACCTGGTGTGTGTACATGATTGGGGCTGCAGAAAGATGAGGGAGTGACTGCAGGTGCACCGAGCAGCCACCCCCTGTTTCGGATCGGACAAGGAGGGCGCACGCTAGTGTCTAGTATATTAACGCCCGATCTCCGGCTTTCAGAGCCATTGCGCATGAGCACTTCGGTGGGTGCCGGGACAATCGCAGCTTGCGACAGAGTCCATACTACCCTGGCTCGCGTTTTGTCGTCGTGCGATTTGTGGGCGGCGGCCGACCAGTAACTGGGCAGGCAATGCGTCCTGATTGCCTTTGCAGTTGGCGCTTCCTGTGTTCTTACCGCGCATCTGCCGGGTGTGCAAAAGTGACCGGGGCAGCAAGAAGATCAGGGGAGACAGCAGTGCAATGAGCAGCCTTGCCCCATTATGTGCGGATCGCTGAAGGAGGGTGGGAGGCGCTTCCGTCGTTGAGACTGAGCTGGCCTTTTTGTGCAAAGTGCCTAGTAACTGCCAAGAAGCCTTGATTTCGCCTCTGGACGAATTCGCAGATTCTGCTTCTTTTGAGAGGCCGATCGCAGTATTCGCAAAGGCGATCGCAGCTTGCGGCAACTGTTGTGACAGAAGCCGCGTACCATCGCTTATGTTTTTTGGCTTCGTGTGCGATTTCTTGGCAGCGGCTGACAAGCAATTGGGCACTGTGTACACAGATGAGGGGAGTGAGGACACGTGCACTGAGCAGCCTTGCCCCAGTTTTTGCAGCTGGTCCTTTTCTGACCGAAAGCGCTTTGCAATTTCCGCGAAGACTACATGTTGCCTTCTGCCAAAGTTGGCTTTTTCCGCCTTTTTTATTTGCCATGCCGCATCATTGACAGGTTCAATCGCGGCTTAATTGCGACAGAGTCCTTGTGTGATTGGTGGGCGTCGGCTGACCAGCAACTGTGCTGGCATCGGGTCCCGCTGTGCCTTTTCAGCTGGCTTTTTCTGTCCTCTGACCGCACATCTACCTGGTGTGTACATTACGGACCGGGTCTGCAAAAGATGAGGGGAGTGATGCCAAGTGCACTGAGCAGCCTCACGCCGTGTCTTCTGATCCCGAGGCGACTGAGTACTTCGGTTGGAGGCGCTTCTGTGCTTCAGACTGGCTGAGCCGGTCCTTTTCTGGCCGAAAGTGCTGTGCAACGGCCAAGAGGTCTTCATTTTGCCCCTCACCAAGTTGGCAGTTTCTAGTTCCATTGAGGGGCCAATCACAGCATTCACAAGGACAATCGCTGCTTGCGGCAGAGTCCATAGTACCTTGGCTTGCATTTTGCTCGTCGTGCGATTTGTGGGCAGCGGCTGACCAGCAACTGGCCAGGCAACGGGTCCCACAGTGCCTTTTCAGCTGCCACTTCCCGTCTTCTGACCGCACATCTACGTATATAAGGGGTCCCACAGTGCCTTTTCAGCTGCCACTTCCCGTCTTCTGACCGCACATCTACGTATATGACCGGGGACGCAAATGATGAGACGGCAATCGCTCTGAGCAGCCCCGCCCCATTCGCGGACTGAGCTTGTCCGTTTCTTGCCAAAATCGCTTTGAATCGTCCAAGAAGGCTTCAATTTGCCTCTCCCCAAGTTGGCAGTTTCCACTTCCTTCGAGGGCCGATTGCAACATTCACGAGGCAATGGCGGCTTGCGACAGAGTCTGCAGTACCTTGGGCTTGCTTTGTTCGCTTGATATGTGCGTTGTGTGCAGCTCCAGCAATTGGGCGCTGTACTGCACCGTGTCCTGCAGTGTGTCTTCTGACCGCACAGCTACCTGGTGTGTGTACATGATTGGGGCTGCAGAAAGATGAGGGAGTGACTGCAGGTGCACCGAGCAGCCACCCCCTGTGTTTCGGATCGGACAAGGAGGGCGCATGCTAGTGTCTAGTATATTAACGCCCGATCTCCGGCTTTCAGAGCCATTGCGCATGAGCACTTCGGTGGGTGCCGGGACAATCGCAGCTTGCGACAGAGTCCATACTACCCTGGCTCGCGTTTTGTCGTCGTGCGATTTGTGGGCGGCGGCCGACCAGTAACTGGGCAGGCAATGAGTCCTGATTGCCTTTTCAGTTGGCGCTTCCTGTGTTCTTACCGCGCATCTGCCGGGTGTGCAACAGTGACCGGGGCTGCAAGAGGATCAGGGGAGACAGCAGTGCAATGAGCAGCCTTGCCCCATTATGTGCGGATTGCCGAAGGAGGGTGGGAGGCGCTTCCGTCGTTGAGACTGAGCTGGCCTTTTTGTGCAAAGTGCCTAGTAACTGCCAAGAAGCCTTGATTTCGCCTCTGGCCGAATTCGCAGATTCTGCTTCTTTTGAGGGGCCGATCGCAGTATTCGCAAAGGCGATCGCAGCTTGCGGCAACTGTTGTGACAGAAGCCGCAGTACCATCGCTTATGTTTTTTGGCTTCGTGTGCGATTTCTTGGCAGCGGCTGACAAGCAACTGGGCACTGTGTACACAGATGAGGGGAATGAGGACACGTGACCGCACATCTACGTATATGACCGGGGATGCAAATGATGAGGGGAATGACGGCAATCGCTCTGAGCAGCCTCGCCCCATTCACGGACTGAGCTTGTCCGTTTCTTGCCAAAATCGCTTTGAATCGTCCAAGAAGGCTTCAATTTGCCTCTCCCCAAGTTGGCAGTTTCCACTTCCACTTCCTTTGATGTGTGCGTTGTGTGCAGCTCCAGCAATTGGGCGCTGTACTGCACCGTGTCCTGCAGTGTGTCTTCTGACCGCACAGCGCACTTCGGTGGGTGCCGGGACAATCGCAGCTTGCGACAGAGTCCATACTACCCTGGCTCGCGTTTTGTCGTCGTGCGATTTGTGGGCGGCGGCCGACCAGTAACTGGGCAGGCAATGAGTCCTGATTGCCTTTTCAGTTGGCGCTTCCTGTCTTCTTACCGCGCATCTGCCGGGTGTGCAACAGTGACCGGGGCTGCAAGAAGATCAGGGGAGACAGCAGTGCAATCAATGAGCAGCCTTGCCCCATTATGTGCGGATCGCTGAAGGAGGGTGGGAGGCGCTTCCGTCGTTGAGACTGAGCTGGCCTTTTTGTGCAAAGTGCCTAGTAACTGCCAAGAAGCCTTGATTTCGCCTCTGGCCGAATTCGCAGATTCTGCTTCTTTTGAGGGGCCGATCGCAGTATTCGCAAAGGCGATCGCAGCTTGCGGCAACTGTTGTGACAGAAGCCGCGTACCATCGCTTATGTTTTTTGGCTTCGTGTGCGATTTCTTGGCAGCGGCTGACAAGCAACTGGGCACTGTGTACACAGATGAGGGGAGTGAGGACACGTGCACTGAGCAGCCTTGCCCCAGTTTTTGCAGCTGGTCCTTTTCTGACTGAAAGCGCTTTGCAATTGCCGCGAAGACTACATGTTGCCTTCTGCCAAAGTTGGCTTTTTCCGCCTTTTTTATTTGCCATGCCGCATCATTGACAGGTTCAATCGCGGCTTAATTGCGACAGAGTCCTTGTGTGATTGGTGGGCGTCGGCTGACCAGCAACTGTGCTGGCATCGGGTCCCGCTGTGTCTTTTCAGCTGGCTTTTTCTGTCTTCTGACCGCACATCTACCTGGTGTGTACATTACGGACCGGGGCTGCAAAAGATGAGGGGAGTGAGCAGCCTCACGCCGTGTCTTCCGATCCCGAGGCGACTGAGTACTTCGGTTGGAGGCGCTTCTGTGCTTCAGACTGGCTAGCCGGTCCTTTTCTGGCCGAAAGTGCTGTGCAACGGCCAAGAGGTCTTCATTTTGCCTCTCACCAAGTTGGCAGTTTCTAGTTCCATTGGGGGGCCAATCACAGCATTCACAAGGACAATCGCTGCTTGCGACAGAGTCCATAGTACCTTGGCTTGCGTTTTGCCGTCGTGCGATTTGTGGGCGGCTGACCATGAACTGGGCAGGAAATGAGTCCCACAGTGCCTTTTCAGTTGGCACTTCCTGTTTTCTCAGCGCAGTGCAAAAGTGACCGGGCCTGCAAGAAGATCAGGGGAGACAGCAGTGCAATCCGTCGTTGAGACCGACCGCGCTGCCCCTTTGTGACCAAAAGTGCTTAAAAACTGCCAAGAAACCTTGATTTTGCCCCTTGGCGAATTGGCAGTCTCTGCTTCTTTTGAGGGGCCGATCGCAGTATTTGCAAAGGCAATTGCGGCTTGCGGCTTCTGTTGCGACAAAAGCCGCAGTACCCTGTCTTGCGTTTTTTGCTTTATGTGCGATCTCTTGGCAGGGGCTGACAAGCAACTGGGCACTGTGATGGCAACGTGTCCCTCAGTGTTTTTTCAGCTGGCTCTTCTATCTTCTCATTGCACATTTACCTGGTTGAGCAGCCTTGCCCCAGTATTTGCAGCTGGTCCTTTTGTGACCCAAAGCGCTTGGCAACTGCCAAGAAGCCTTCATATTGCCTCTCGCCAAGTTGGCAGTTTCCACTTTCTTTGAGAGGCCGACCGCGGCATTCACAGGGGCAATCTTGCCTCGCGACCGTGTCCATGTTATCTGATTTGTGTGTAGCGGCTGACCAGCAACTGGGCACGCTCTTTCTTGACTTCTGACCGCACAGCAGCAGGGATTGACGCCAAGTGCACTGAGCAGCCTCACGCCATGTCCGAATCCCACAAGGAGGGCCCGCTCTGGTTTCTAGCGCCTCAGTGCTTTGGTCGGAGCCGACTGAGCTGGTCCTTTTCTGCTGTGCAACGGCCAAGAAGTCTTCATTTTGCCTTTCACCAAGTTGGCAGCTTCTAATTCTACTTCCTTTGAGAGGCCGATCGCAGCATGTCAGGGGCAATTGCGGCTTGTGACAGAGTCCGTAGTACCTTGGCTCGCGTCTTGCCCAGAAGACACTGGCTTGAATTCACCTTCCTCAAGCTGAGGACCACCGCAGATTTTCATTGAACACTTGTTGATTGTGCTCAAACAGCGCCGAGCTGGTCCTTTTTGTGGGACTCAATTGCTGTGGGAACCCCCAACACATCGAAACTCGGGTTCTTTCACCGTACAGCCGCGCCAGGTGCTGAAGGCCGTTTTTACGGGTGTGAGAGCTCGTTGTCTGAGCCGTCCTTTGACCGCACCGCACATCTAAAGGCACGTCCTCCAACTTGACCCCACTGATCGTGACCAGCGGTCAGCGGAGGTGCTTTGTCTTTCGGACTAGCTGCAAGCTTGCTCCGTCGCCGAAGCACAACACCCTGTAACGTGACTACGATTCGAGGAGCTCGATTTGACTATAGATCAGACTTTGCAGAACCTTAGAATCGCGAGGCTCGCAGAGTTTTTCTCTGGGAGTGTTTTAATCTGGCTGTCTTCCTCCTAGTTTTGATCAGATTCTGAACATCTAAGAGTTAGAGTGCAAGGCCTAACTTGTCTAAGGCAAAGCACCTGAGCAAATGGCAGAGTTTGCCCATGGCCAATGTTGACTTAGCATCAATCCGGAAGGATCCTCCCAGGAAATTTGTGCAAGCTCCACATGTTGTGCGTAGCCCATTTAGACGGAAGCTTCTCTCCTCTCCATATTCCCCTCGTTGCAGACACCCGTTTTCGGAGCCGCGCAGGTGTGCTGAGCTCAGCGACGAATCGTTTGAGGAAAGGAGCTTCTCTTTCCGGCGGCTCCGTGCCCGATCGCCGGTCTTTCGACCTGTTGCGCCCGAGAAATTTCTTCGGTACGGGTGCGGCATTTATGAACGCCATCACATCTTGCGATAAAGTCTACAATGCCTTGGTGTGCGTTTTGCTCGTGGTGTGATTTGCCAGCTCTCTTCGTGATTTGTTTCACGGCGCATGAACCCGTTGCGTGTAGAAATGCAGGGCCTGCAGCTGGCAGATGAGGGCAGTGGCGGCAAGTGCAATCAGCAGTCTCACCCCACGCCGCCCGCGTTGCATGGGCCCTGGAGCCAGCTCTATGGCAACGCGCGTCCTGCAGGAACATGTGGCAGCACTCCTTTCAACAACATGATTGTGTTGATTTTGCTGGAGTCAAACAATCTTGGCAGTGCAGGTGGTTCTTGGTCCCTGGGCCTGATGGCATCCCTTATGCCTTTTGGCGAGCTTTCCATCCGACAGCGCTGCTGCTGTGCTACAGCACCTCGAGGGCATTGTTTCACGGACAGTTCCCCCCCCTACGCAGGTCCGGGTGTGGATTTCTAAGCCAAGCCGGGCATGGTCCACTCACTGCCATGAACGTGTCAATTGTCAGGATCAAACATGTAGTGTTTCTCCCCATGTCTTAAACTGGACAGTTATACTGCGAGCTACTTTGAGCCGTGTGCGCACCAAATCGTAGCAGAACTGAAGGTCAGCTGAGACGATGCACGCAGAGCATACTTATTGCCCACTTGGAGGACGCGCCCGCTTTCGGAGCTGCGAAGGTCTGCTGAGCTCGGCAACGACCAGTGCCTGAAGCTGATGTTCCATGAATCCATGGAAAGGAGCTTTTCTTTTCGGTGGCTCCGCGCCTAGTGTTTGGCCTTTAGATCCGTTGCGCGTAAGTACTTTGGTGGAATACTTTGACAAGCATCCAATTGCCTTCGTTCAACTGCTTCGAGTCAGCGTCATCCGGCCCATTTTCAACAAAGACACTGACCTTGTCAAGCGGCGAGATGGTGTTTCTCTGTCATGTGACCACACTTCGACCTGATCATTGGTCAGTTCAAAGTGCCCGTGGCTGCAGCGGCAGGGTGTTTAGGGGTCCCGTTCGGCTGGAAGAAGCTAGAGAAGGACCATGGAGGCATAGCGCTTCGCGGGATGCCAGTCGGCGAAAGTTTTCGCGGATGAGGTGAGCTACGGTCTTGTTTAGATATTGAAGATTTCCTCGCAGATAGGCCATTGATCCGCCCAGCGTGAACTGTTTGAGCTTAGACTGTGGCACCCGGGAGACCAGTTGGCACCAGGTTTTAGCGAGATGCGCGGGGCGCCATGATCTGTAGCAAGACGGGACGAGAAGGTCAATTTGGGTCAGTTCGAAGTGACTGCGACTATGAAGCCGGATGTTTAGAGTTTTCTGGCAGATATGTATCCAGAATGCCGAAGCCCCAAACATGTTTGTTCGGGAGTCTTTTGCGACTGCCAAGAAGCCTTCATTTTGCCTCTCGCCAAGTTGGCAGTTTCCACTTTGATTGAGGGGCCAATCGCAGCATTCAGAACAGCAATCGTGGCTCAAGGCAATGTCCACTGCATTTTGCTTGTTGTGTGATTCGTGGGCAGCGACTGACCAGCAAATGAGCTGTGCTGGCAACAGGTAGCTAGTGCCTTTTCAGCTGGCTCTGCGCGTGCATCAAATTTGCGCTGAATCATGTTCGCGAAAGGGGCCGCGAAAGGACGATTTTGAACACTGGGTTGCTTGCTGAAAGTGAGTGTTTTAAGCCACCTCGATCTATGGCTTCATGGGCTGTACTTCATTCTACTTGCTCCTGCTTATGTTTTCGGGAACCGTCCGCGAAAGCTCCGCGAAAGGGTTTCCTGGCCAAATGTTCTCCGCGCATTGAAAACTGTTGAGTGCGCAAGAATCGCGAAAGGCAGCGAAAGGGTTGGCAAAGACAGACATGGAATGCCGATCGCGTTTTGCTCGTCGTCCCATTTGGGGGACGGCGGCTGACCAGTAACTGGGCAGGCAATGAGTCCCGCAGTGCCTTTTCAGTTGGCACTCTGTCTTCTTTGCGCGCATCTAAAAAACACACACACAAGTGACCAGGGCTGCAGGAACATCTCGACATGCCGCACGACTGGTTTGCCTCAATGTGGCCACAGGCATTGCCCACCCCAGCGCCAGCGTGCGTGCCTCCGGAGCGCCGAGTCGCCGCAATTGGAGAGCGCGCACCCTGAAACACCCACGCTGACTCGCTGAGCTTGTTGAACATGCTTTGCTGCCTGCGGCAAACACGAGGCCGGCCCTTTCGGGCGCCCTGCGCCTGACACCGTGCCAGCGTGGGTGCCTCCGGAGCGCGGAGTATCGAGTCGCTGCAATTGGAGAGCGCGCGCCCAAAATGAGGAGTGAAAAACATAAGCTGACTCGCTGAGCTTTTAGATTTGATGCTAGCGGCAAACACGAGGCCGGCCTTTGGGTTCTGTGGATTCCGAGCACCTTGAGTTTGAAGGACCCTGAACTGTGTGAGAGGGAGAGGATGAGGTGCAGACCGCAAGCAAGCTTGCTGAGTGGCGTGTGTGCTGAACAGGGAACGGGGTGCTGCACATTGTGCCTTGCAGCAAAACTCGAGGGCGATAAGATGTTAATGCGATGCGTGCCTCGCTCCTGGCTTGCGTGAACGGCAATATGGTGCGATGGGTGCGATGGGTGCGCATCGTGTCGCAGTGTGGAAGTCAGAAAGGTTCAAGCGTTGCCGCGTGTGAGGAGCACAGTTTGTGCTGCTTTCCTGCTCATCACCCTAGCTGGGGCGCTGCCCCGCTAGAAGTGCCAGGTGCTGAAAAGACTGCCCTAAATGTTGCTGTATTTCCCCATGATTTGTGTGAGAATCAGCCTTGATGGATCGCCAAAGGCCGGGAGGCCATCGTCCCTTTCAGATTTGGCTGAACATGGATGGCACTGGCTTCAGTTTGGTCCAGTGCCATGTGTTTGTCCAGAAAGGCCAGCTCGCGCTGCCATGCCGTATGCGTGACTGAGCACTGCAAGCGCGGTGCGCAGCAAGGCTGATTTGCATCGCAGAGGCAGGGGCCCGGGTCCACCTTGGCGCACACAGTTTTGTGTTAAGGATGAAGCGCCGAGGCGAGTCAGGATAGTGGGGGAGCATGTCGTTCTTTGCCGGACCGGTGCTGCCAAAGTTAAAGTTCATGGACATACAGTACTTTTCCTGTCTTGCTGCGATCCGATTCCCTGTCCCAACTCACAACTCGGCTCAAAATTTCGCCATCTCCCCCTCCCTTTCTCTCTTCCTTTCTCCCTTTCTTTTTCTCCTTTTCCTGCTCCTGCTGCTTTTCCTTCCCTGTCTCAGTCTCTTTCTCTGTCTCGTTTCTATTTCTCTTTCTCTGTCTGTGGCTCTGTTTTTTCTTTCCCTCTTTCTCTTTCTGTCTTTTTGCTTTCTCTTGATCTTCCCTTTCGCCTTCGCTCGGTTTTTGCTCTTTCACTTATTTTATGTTGCCTTCTTCTCTTCCTCTCTTTCGCTTCTCTTCCTTTCTTCTCTTCCTTCCTTGCTTCATTCCTTGCTTGCTTGCTTGCTTGCTTGCTTTCTTTCTTTCTTTCTTTCTTTCTTTCTTTCTTTCTTTCTTTCCTCCTTGCTTTCTTTCCTTCCTTCTTTCTTTCTTTCTTTCTTTCTTTTTGTCTTTCCTTTTGTCTTTCTCTTTTTCTCTTTTTGCTTTATTTGCTTTCTTTGCAGTATTTGTTGTTTGCCTTTCTTTTGTTGGTTGCTCATTTTTGTTCTTTCTTCATTTTTTCTTTATTTCTTTCTATTTCTTTATTGACAGACTTCTTTCAGTATTTCTTTATTGACAGACTTCTTCCTGTGTTTTTCCTTTCTTCCTTTCTTTCTTTCGTTCTTTCCTTTTCTTCTGTCCTTCTTCCTATCTCATGTATTTGTCTCTCTTCGCCTCTTCCGTCTTTGCTTTCTCTCGCTCTCTCTCTCTTTGTGTTTGTGTGTTTCGCTGTCTCCCTTTCCATCATTTGTTCTTCTCTTATTCTCTGTTCCGTTCTCTGCCTCCCTTTCCTCGCTCTCTCTCTCTCTCTCTGTCTCTGTATATATGGGTGTGGTTCAAAATTGAAGACCTAGGGCAAACCGCGGGTTTTAGCCCATTTAGCAATTTCTCACTCTCTCTCTCTCTCGTTAAAATCGGTGGTTACTTTGCTTACAAGTGCAAGTGCTGTATTGTTCAAACAAACAGTCAACCGATTGTAGTCTGCAGCAATCCACCTTTTACACATGCGATGTAGTGAGCTAAAGGCCTGCAGTCACATGCAACACAAATGCAGGAAGTGAAGCATGTAGTTTGACACGGCCCCTCAGTTAAAAGGTCTTTGTAGTACCTTTTCAGCTGAAGTGCCAAAAAAACATGGATTGGCAGTAGTGATGAAAACCATTGTTGTTCATCAATTCTACTGTAGTGACAAAAGTAGTAACCTGCACTCAGTAGTTCTCGCTGTTCAGGTTCCAGCTCGATGTAGTGCGCTGGACGGAAGTAGTGAGGCAGGCACTTGTTGTTGTAGAGCATGTGCTCAAAGATGTAGTCCCCAGTTCTGGGTGCGGTAGTCTTGGACCTTGTGTAGTCGACTGTCCAAGGTCGCAAAGTAGTTCGTGGTGAAAAAGGTTGTCATGTAGTTTGGTGCTCCTCGTAGTCGCTCATCGTCGATCTCGGGACATGACATGTGTTGGTTGTAGTCCCTGAGGTAGCGGTGTAGTAGTGCCTTGTGGTGTTGTGTGAGGTTTGTCATGGTGAGTAGTGTAAATCCGTAGTACTGGATACTCTTGCAGAGAATTGTAGTGATTGCCTTGTGTTGGTAGTCGTGGAGTTGGTCTCTGTTGTAGAGGTAGTGGAGTAGTTCAGGTAGTAGTAGTGGCATGTGGTAGTTCCAAAGATAGTTGTTTCTGAGGCTGTAGTTGTCGGTGAAGATGGTCATGTTGTAGTTCACCTTGTAGATCGTCTGTGGCAGTGTTGTAGTTGGGAGGTAGTAGTTCTGTTGTACCGACATCATGTAGGAAATGTAGTCTCTGGTGAAGTGGATAAATTGTCCTGAAGTGAGGTACCTCAGGAGTAGTTGTTGTTCAATCTGCAGTTGGATGATGACGTAGTTGTTGTTGTCGCCGGTTGTAGTGTGAAGGGAAGTCGTATGGTAGTAGTGCACGTTGGCTGCTTCAGGTAGTGAAACGCTGAGAAGGGTGGAGTTGTAGTGGGGCATCCGAAGATCTCCAGGGATGCAGTAGATGGGTTGTGTGTAGTCCAGTTGTGCAAGTGGAGTTGCTTGTTGATGTGAAAGTAGTTGATACTCTTCGAGTGTGAGTGCAGTGAAAAACTGTGTGTAGCGTGTGTTGTCGGGCAGTGGTGGTGTAGTGGTTGTCTGGTGCTCAGTGATGTGTAGTTGGTCCATCACTGTGGTCGGGTTGTAGCAGACTGTGTTGCCAGGTGTAGGGTGGTTGAAGTGGTAGTTGGAGCCGTTGTAGGTTTGAGGTGGTGGAGTTCCATGGTCACTGGAGTCCGTAGTGTCAGCCACCTCCGGTGTAGACGCCCTGTCGGGTGTAGTCGCATCTCCCATTGTAGCATCTGCAGTAGATGGAGCGGCCATGGCTGCAGTGGAGTGCGAATGTAGTGAAACGGGGCAAAACAAAATGAGCCTGAGTAGTTGCTATCAGGCAGGCGGCGCATGCAGACATGTAAAACAAACAACTGTAGTGTTGACTCGGCCGCCAAAAGTGCAAGTGCAAATACATGTAGTTACTGTTACTTACATACCAAAAGTGTCGTGTTACATGTAGCTACTTACATACATGAAATGTCCAAAGTCGTTGTTGTTGTTGTGAAACTGCTGCGCTGGTCGTTCGTAGTGCTAAATGTGTATTCCAATGCTCTGGATGAGCCTGTGTAGTGTTTCTTTGCTGATGTATTTGGTAAACAAATCTGCGCTGTTGTGGAGTGTGTTGATCTTAAGGATTCTGATGATGTCATGCTTGATGAGGTCTTGTGTGTAGAGAAATTTAAGGTCGATGTGTTTTGCTCGTTTGCTAGTGCCTTGTCGTGTAGCAATGCTCTTGCCTGCTGTGGAGTCTGTGTGGATGCGTAGGTTTAGCTTGCTGCAAGTGTTGGTTTCAAGTAGGAAGTTTCTGAGGTGTAGTCCCTCATTAACTCCTGTGCAAATGGCGTAGAGTTCAGACTCTGCTGAGCTGAGTGCTATTGTAGCTTGTGTTCTGCTGCCAAATGCAACTGTTGTTCCTAAAAAGATGATGTTGAAACCTGAAGTTGATTTCCTGGTAGTAGGGCATCCTGCCCAGTCGGCATCGACATGAACGTCGAGATCCAGGATGTTGTTGGTGTTTGCTCTGAGTGTTGTTGTTGGTTCTATGGTGAATTTGTAGTGCTTGGTGCCGTGCAAGTAGCGTAGTAGATGTTTGACTCTCTTTTGTGAAAGTTCTGTAGGTGCTGTGAGGTCTCGTGCTAGTTCTTTTGTGGAGTATGCAATGTCTGGTCGTGTGTATGCTAACCATTGAAGTTTGCCAACAATCCTTCTGTACCTTTTGTGTTGTTCGTGGTCAAGTAGTGCTTCATCTTCTATTGTTGGTTTGTAGTGTGCAATTCCTGGAGTGTTCACTGAGTTGCAGTTGTTCATTCCAGACTCCTCGATCATGTTGTCGATGTAGGAGTCCTTTAGTCCAAGATTGCAGTAGTTGCCAAAGTGGTCGATGTTTCTTCCAAGAAATTGTTGTGGTTTGCCAGGTTCGAGGTAGCCGATGTGCTTGAGTAGGACCTGCTTCTGAATGGCCTCGAAGGTGGAGTCGACAGTAGTCTTGTCACCAAGTACCAAGAGGTCATCCACGTAGACCATGATGTAGCAGTCACGAGTCGCATTGATGTAGACGTTAGGTTCTGACTTTAGTCTTACAAAGCTGAGCTTTTGTAACACTTCAGCCAGGTAGTCCTGCCATGCTTTTGATGAACTGCGTAGCCCACGCATGGCTTTCTGTAGTCGCCAGATTTTGTCCTGTTGTGGACAAAGTTCTTTAGGTGGCCAAAGGTAGACGTCACGTTGTTTACCGTCGTGGTCTTTTGCGATGGGTGCGTGTAGAAATGCTGTAGAGACGTCACCTAGTCGCGCGATCCAGTTTGGTCGTGACATTTGTAGTGCGAGAAGTGTCCGGAGTGTCGTGAACATTGGTGTAGAGGCGTAGACGGAGTCTTCGTCCTCGATCTTCTCTGTGTAGCCTTTCGCGACGATTCGGCTTCGTACTCCTGGTCCTTTCTTTCTGTGTACCCATCTTGTAGGTATCGCTTCTCTGATGACGTTGTCGTCGACGGTAGACGCATCTACTTCGTCGTAGACGTCATGTAGCTTCATTTGGTTTGACTCGTGTTTCATTCCTTCCAGTAGTTGTGTTTCGTCGTAACCTTCGTTGTCGAAGATTATGGGTTGGTCTTCTGAGGTGTCGTCGTTTGTGTAGGGGGTGATGGATTTGTTGGGAAGTGTCACTGCGTTGATTTTCTGTCGTAGTGGTGGTGGTTCTTTGGTTGCTTGCTCCGTTGATCTGATTGTAGTGTCCTTTGAGGTCTTCTGTGCTTTAGTTGGTTGCATTACTTCTTCCGGAGTTAAACGTCGTAGTGTTTGTCGAGGTGGTGCTGGTAGTGGTGGATGTTGTCGTCCGGTTGGTGAAGTAGCCATAGGACTATCCGGTAGTGGTCGTGAACTTGACGTCGATGTGGACGGAAGTCGTGGAGGTGGTGTAGTGCGTTGTTGTTTTGTTGCGGGTTCCGCAACGATGTCGTCCGTAGCGTTCGTTTGTTGTCCGAAATCTTGCGTGGACCTTCTTTTCTCTGACGGTTGTAGTTGCGTATCCAACAGTGTTGCGAACGATGGGTTGTAGGTGTTCCGTCGTGGTGCCCACGGTGTGCCGGAAACTTTGTTCAACAGTGCGAGGTCGTATTTGAAGTCCGGTTGTAGTCTCCGTACTGTTCGTACCTTTTGTACGCCTGATTCCGTTGCGACGTAGTTTTCTCCGGTTTCGGAAACTTTTCCGAGCCAGATGCATTTCTGCATCCGTAGGTCTGCTTTTGGAAGTTTCTTGTGTTGTGGTGGAAGGTAAAGTAGTGTCTCGCCAAATTCGCAGATTGCTCGCTCGTAGTTTCTTCCCCAGCGGCGTTCAAAGCTTGTGTAGCCGTCTGAGTGAATGACGTAGCGATTTACCGTCCATGCTGCATGTCGTACTATCCAAGGTAGTAGACAGTGCTTTGTGGACATCGTCAGTTGTTGCTTTCAACCTGAGCTTTGACGACGCGGATTTGTCCGAGAAGTGTTCTATGTAGTCGCTCAACGCTTCCTTGACTGTTGCTGCTGTAGGATGGTGAATGTCGTACAGTCATTGAGCCGACTTTAGATGCTGTTGCTTTTAGTAGTGCGTTGAGTGTGTCTTCGTTGTCGCTTTGTAGTATGCCTTGTGTTCTTCCGCATTCAAAGATGAATGCTTGTAGGTTGTTGATCATGTAGTCCATCATTGATGGTTTGTCCGGAACCAATACCGCCATGCACAGTTGTGTAGTAACATCAACTGCTGTTAAGACTGGTATGGTCTTCGGATCTTGTTGTGATTTGATGTAGGCAAAATCCACTTGGATGATGGGTTGTCGTGATTGTTGTTTCTTGTAGTTGTCCTGGCGTCCTTTGCCTTGAACGCAAATTGGACACCAATTTCTGTATGGTAGGTGTGTCAAGTTGTGTTCTGCTATTTGTTGTGGAGTGGGCTGCTGCGGTTGTCGTAGTCCTCTTGCTCTGTGTGCTTCATGATGCTCGTGTTGTTGTTCCTCATCGTGGTTCTCCTGGATGTACTCGTAGTCTTTCTTCACGGTGAACCTTGTTGTTCCTTTCAATTGAAATGGTAGTGCTGCGTTGCCCATGACTGTCCAGTCATCTTTGCGTTGCGAAACTTCTCCAAAGTTGTTGTGAGTGATTGTAGTTCTGTGAGGCTCAAGTGTGCTGATTGGTGGATGTCCTGGTCCATCTGTCGGAGTGAATAGCTGTGAGTGGTCTGTGGATTGTCTCCTTTGGTTGTGTGGTGTCAAGATCTGTAGAAGGTGCTGCTTTAGGTCTCCATATCTTTTGTGGTGCTCGTAGTTGGATCTTTGATCTGATTGGTGGTGTGTCCATTAGCCGTTGTGGTTGTGAGCTCTGCCTTGTTGGTGTGGTCTTTGATGTTGCTCTGTGTGTAGGTGTTAACTTTCTTCTGAGTCTGGTTTCTCCAGTCCAGTTGTCACCTTCTAGTCTTCGTTGCAGTTCTTGCTTGGAAAGTTGTGTTGGGTTCTCTTGTAGTTGTTCTTGCTCTTGCCCTTGTCTGTTGATGAAGGTTAGTCGCCAATCATCTAGTTCTCCTTCAGGTATTGGGCAACCGCTGTTGTGTGGTGTGAATAATGCTTTGCGTGGTCGTTTGTGTACTCTGATGGCGTAGTCACCATCAAGTTTCCAGTAGTCAGTGTTTCCACCAAGAATCTGTCGTAGTCCTTGGTCTGTGTGAGTGAGTGGTGCAATTTGTTCTTTGTTGTACTGTTTTCTCCGTAGGTTGAATCACAGCAATGGATTTTCCATTGTCTGTAGTCATTGGGTAGATGTCGAATCCTGTAGGGATGTCGATCTTCTCTGCTTGTAGGTAGAAAAGTCCTGAGTGTCTTATGAGGTGTGCTTGTTGTTGTCCATGTGTGATGGTGCAGTGTCGTGGAGTGAAGTCAAGTCCATATCCTCTATCAAGTAGTCTTGATGCACTGAGGATTGGATACTTCACATCACAAACGTAGTAGGGTATCATGATCCTGAAGTTGTCCTGCTTGTAGGGAACGTACTTGATGCCGTAGACAGGAATCTTCTTGCTTGTAACCGTGTACAACATCATGGAACGACCACAGCAAGAGCTCAACAATTCCTGCAAGAAGACAACACACAGCCACACTTTGACATAGCAGCAGCAAGACAACAACAAAGGAACAAGAAGATTGAGGACACTATCACACACTACATCATGTACTCCAACTTCAAGTCATACCACCACCTGTTGATCGACTCAGGAGCATCTACACATGTTTGCCCGAAGGACTACGCACCAGACCTACCGCTACGACCTTGTGATTTGGGTTTGTGCTTGTGTAGTCGCGAGTTTGCTTGTCTGATGTGTCCAATGGTAAGGTGTGACTCGTTGATGCCTCCAATGTAGTTTGCTGTGTCCTCATAGCTGTTGTCATTCCAATCCCAGCTGTTGTCATAGTCGTAGTCGTTCCAGTTCTCCTCCATGTAGTTCACCTCGTGTTGTCCTTCTTCTCCTTCGTAGTACCAGTCCCAAGTGTCGTTCACATCCTGAGGTAGTTCTTCATTGTTGTCATGATCTGCTTGTTCTTGTTCTAGTGGATGTAGTTCTTCTCCTTCTCCTATGTGCCATACTGGCACTCTGCAGTCTTGTGCCCAGTGGCCAGGCTTGCCACATCGATGGCATGTTGTGTAGTTGTTGCTTCCTTTTCCTTTTGATTTGCTGTAGTTTCCTTGGCCTTTGTAGCCTTTGCTTGATCCATATCCTTTGGATCCTGAGTAGCCTTTTCCTTTGCTCTTGTTGTATCCTCCTTTGTTGTAGTTTCCTTTGCTGCCTTTGTCGAATCCTTTGTAGTGCCCTTTACTCCTGTACTTGCCTTTGCTCTTGCTTCCTTTGTAGCTGCCTTTTCCTTTTCCTTTGCCTTTGTAGTTTCTTCCTTTCCTCCATAGGTTGTCAACATCCATTGGTGCAGCTCCTCCATTGTAGTTTGTTCCTACTGCTGAAGTAGATCTAGTGAAGGCTGAAATCGTCTTGTAGTAGTCCAAGATGAGTGCTCTGATCTCGATGTAGTTCGTGATCTGTCCAGCTCGCAGTTGGAGATGTTGCCGCAGTGCTCCTTTGGTTTTGTTGAGTAGTATTTCTATTTTGATTCCATCTGGTAGTGCTGTTCCATTGTCTTTCTCGTAGCGGTTGATGTCGTATTCCCACTGTAGAAATTGTTCTTGAAACTGCGCTTCGTTGAATGTAGGTTCCAGTAGTTTGGTAAGGTAACCAACGCTCCTTGTTCCTACTGGTAGGCTGAACCTGTTGTGTAGTAGTCGTAGTGTTTCACATCCGTTTGCGTTGTAGCGGTTTTGCCTTACTACTGTAGCTGCTGCTCCCTGACAGATGTTGATGAGGATGTAGTGTAGATCTCGTGAGAGGTCTACTGCTTTTGTTGCTTGTGTAGGGTCGAGGTATGCTTGTAGCTTGAACAGCCGTTCTTCATACTGGGAGTCGTCACCAGTGAAGAAGGGTGGTGGCAGTTTGTATCTATGTAGTCTCTGAACGTCGTTGTCTTGTTCTGTTCCTGCTCCCGTAGTTGTGGCTCCTACTGTGTCTGCTGTTGGCCCGTTCTCTGCTCCTGTAGTTTGTTGTGCTGAGGCTGATGCTGCTTCTCCTGACATGTCGTAGTAGTTTGGCATGTGACTGCTGTTGCTGTGGTTGTAGTACTTACTGCTTACTGGAGCTCCCCTATGTTTAGGATCTCAGCTCCGCTACCACGTTAAAATCGGTGGTTACTTTGCTTACAAGTGCAAGTGCTGTATGTTCAAACAAACAGTCAACCGATTGTAGTCTGCAGCAATCCACCTTTTACACATGCGATGTAGTGAGCTCAAGGCCTGCAGTCACATGCAACACAAATGCAGGAAGTGAAGCATGTAGTTTGACATCTCTCTCTCTCTCTCTCTCTCTCTCTCTCTCTCTCTCTCTCTCTCTCTCTCTCTCTCTCTCTCTCTCTCTCTCTCTCTCTCTCTCTCTCTCTCTCTCTCTCTCTCTCTCTCTCTCTCTCTCTCTCTCTCTCTCTCTCTCTCTCTCTCTCTCTCTCTCTCTCTCTCTCTCTCTCTCTCTCTCTCTCTCTCTCTCTCTCTCTCTCTCTCTCTCTCTCTCTCTCTCTCTCTCTCTCTCTCTCTCTCTACTGTCGTTTTTATCCCTCGACTTCCTCAGGTCCGGTGCTGCTGCTTGAAGCGGCTTTGCTGCTTGGACTGCGCTCTCGATCACTTTGCACGGGAAAGTCCTACCGTTTTCCCAGGACGTTCGGAGAAACGTGCAGGGCCCAATATGGAGAAACATTTTGTGGCAACTTTGACTGAGGGCTGCATAGTTCAGGTCATGAGCAACATTCTTACCAATCTCCTAGGTGTTACATTCTAACCAATCTCCTAAGTTTGTTTGCAGGAAAGGACAGCCATTAGGTGGTGTCCTTTTCTTTCGAACCAGCGGCGAGGTGTCCAGAAGACTCGTCATTCTGGACGAGGAGCCTTGCGCCGGGCATGACGCGCCGGGATGCGCGCGATGGAAGGGAGGCAGTCTACATGCTGCGCCGCGGGCTTGCCACGCTGCACCTGACGCCTCGGCGGCCTCGGCGCCAGCATGCGATTCGCCTCTGGAGCGCCGAGTCGCCCTGCGGCCTGGCTGCGCGTGCGTGCCAGATTAGCGCACAGGCTTGCCCGAGACTATCAAGGATGGAGGTCTAACCTTGGAACACGATTCGAAAAGAGTCGCATTCCAGTTCTTTTTTAATCATTGTGTTGACACTGGCATTTGATAGTGTTTCACATACCGTTGGCAAGCGGACAGGTCAGACTCATTTGTCCTTTGCGGGCGCCTGGTGCAGCTCAATATCCTGCTGTCACGTTTGCAGTGTTAGGCGCCTTGCAGAAGAGTACGGGTCTGCTGTTTTTGAGCCCACCCCCCTGTTTGTGGTCTTGGAGGGAAACACAGGAAATTCAGAATTCTTACAAACTCCCACAAAAGGCATACATTTGTGGCTGCGCAATTACGCTGGTATGCAAGATTACTTGGGCGGAATGACAGGGGCCGAACACCAAGTCTGCCCATGGTCGGACACTGAGCGGCAAAACAGCGCACGCGCCTGCTCGCGCTCACTCCGTCAAAGGTTGGCAGCTTCGTCGAAACATAGCAGCCGTTCTTGCTGTGAACGATCCCCGATCCCAAGGGTGATTTGTCAGGGTTCTGAGAGTTGGTCCAAATGTTTGCGCGCCCCAGTACCAAATTTGGTTTTAGATCCAACACGCGAGAAAGCGAACATTTTGCTCAGGCCGCTGTCGGGGTAGTCTTCAACAATCATCCAATTTCCCGCATGGAGTAGCCACAATATCCAGCGTGTGCCCTGTTCCAAAAAGTTACCGTGCTCAGGTGGCCTTCCTGGAGTTAATGCACATGGCGCGGTTTCAACAACGACAACTGTAACCCTCGCACGGGTGCTTGGCGATCTCACAAGGTCTTGGCGCAACCATGCGTCTTGGCATCACCAGGCGTTTATGCGCTGGGCGCTTTCTGTTTGTTGGAAGGGACATGTTCGGGAATTTCGGGGTTGTTGCTTTATTTCGGGGCTTGGGGTAGCTGGCCTCCAAATCGACCGCCCCCAATGTTCCCCTCGCGCTTGAAGTGCTTGCTGGCTTTTGTGGCAGCCTTACCAGAACACCCAGGTGCAACAGTTTGCGTTCCGAGTTTCACTGTTTTGGCCAACGTTGAGGTGTGGTCAGCGTTGTTCCTTGTGAAGCGGCAACAAACCATGCTGCCACGCGAGCGGCGCAGCTCATGTCCTCAATGTGACAAAATATTTAAGGTGTCGTCTGTCAG
Organism: Effrenium voratum; assembly: GCA_963377175.1. NCBI lineage: Eukaryota > Dinophyceae > Suessiales > Symbiodiniaceae > Effrenium > Effrenium voratum. The sequence goes on along the minus strand of CAUJNA010001275.1, from coordinate 56,428 downwards.
CGTGATTAGATGTGTGTTTGAAACACAATACGTGCGCCGTTCATGCGCTCACGTATACACTCGGCTCGAGCAGAATTGGGTGAACAATTGCTGGCGCGTGCCTTCGTTGGTGGGTGGTTGGGCTTGTTGAGAAAGAGTTGGTGTCGGTCAGAAGAGAGTTTTGGGGGGGCCTCGGGCTACAGCTCTTGTACAGTATTTCTTTGCTCAGACAACTTGCTTAGAGAACTAGCTTTGCGAAACTTGCTCAGACAATTTGCTCGGAAGGCGCACGTGGGTTCAACATGCCAAAGTACGACGCGGGACATATAACTCAGAAGCAGCCAAGCTTCGTAGGTGAGTGCGCGGATGTTGTAAACGGAGAAGGGGTGAAGACTGCTTAGCGTTCTGAAACAAGGCAACTTTAGCTTCCTCTCTCCCTTGTCTCCCTCGTGTGTTCTGTCGTCCTCTCTCCCTTCCATTCCTTTCAACTCCCCCTTCATGTCCCTGTCGTTTTCTCGGTATGATCGCTTCATTTTCCATGTATGTCCCGTTCTTTCGTCGCGAGTCATTTCCCTACATCTCCCGTCGTGCCGATTGGCTTCCTTGTGCTTTGTTTCCCTTTCATTCCCCCTGCACCCCCCTTGTTTTCATTTCTGTCCCTTTCATGTCCCTTTTCAGTTCCCTTTTTTGCTTTCCTGTCATATCGACTTCCTATTTCCTCCACTAATTTCCTTGCCCTTCCTTGAATTTCCCCTTTGCTCCCCAGTACTTCCCGCAAAAAACACGGTTTTTCCAGCGTTTTCGCAAAGAGGACGTCCAAAAACAGAGTTTTTCACAGATTTTCGGCAAAAGGAGGCAGGAAACCCAAACCAGCAAAGAGCCGGCAGGGGGATTGAAGCCTGGGACCCCTGTTTTGCGACACCGGCTCCCCGAAGACTACGTTTAGTGGAACGTCATCAAATTACCGCGCGGTACGTTTGGGAGCCCCCCCGCTGCACCCTACGTATCAGACGTCGGGCGCGGGGGAAAGGGGGTTATCCTTTATCCTCTCTTAGGTGTCCGACACGCCGAGCAATGGCGGCGGACATTGACATGTATCAATGTTTGTTCGCGACGGAAGGAGCTGACTCACCAGACAGAGCGCGTTGTTGTATACGTACTTGGGATGCTCTCATGTAAAGGACAACTCAAACCTTCTGAATTTGCATATTGCGTTGCAACATAAGCGTCTACGACGCGAACGGCGTTGATCCTTGCATTCATCTCTTCGGGATGCGAGTTTCGCACCGAAGCCCTGAGATGAACGCTACGACAAAATGAGATGTGCGCAAAGAACGCAGTCATGCGCAAGCCTTCGTCAGCGCAAAACACACATACAGACACACATGGCATGGCCGCGCAAAACAAAACGCCGGTCCAATGAGTTTCGGACTGCCTTGGGTTTCTTGCCGGAGATGATGTGGTTGCCAGGTTTGTTGGGGGGAGCTATCGTTGTGGAATTGTTGGGGCACACACGATAGCTGATAGGGAAAAATGACTTGCTTCGGTCCCAGGGGTGAGGAGGCGTTGGGGCCGCGTCAGATGCATTTGGTGGGTGCCAAAGTCTCCGTGGCTTGCTTGACGGGGTGTGGCAATCCAGGGGGCCTGATATGAGTTTCCAGGGAGATTTTACATGTGTGGTGTTGCGGCGGCAAAAATTGGGGGGCGAGTGTGTTCCCCCTAAACGCGGGTTGCCAGAAGGACCGAAGGACCGCCTTGCATCCGAAACAGGACCATGCGCAACTCGCGACTCGTGCCCGAACTGAGGTGTGCCGCCTCCGCTGCCAATCCCTGCAAGCCGGCGTTGTTGATGTTACATGTTTGTTGGAAGGGAAAGGTTTGGGAAGTTCCGGGTTGTAATTTCCAAAGCGACCCCCGCCAACGTTCGCCCACGTGCTTGAACTGATTGCCAAGGCTGGTTGGAGTGTTTTTAGGCCAGCCTGCTTAACACCAGAAACTGCAGCAAGTCGCAAACCAAGTTTCATTGTTGAGTTGCAGGTTTGCCTGGCCAGGCGCGCTGTGCTGTGCGGTGTGTGCAGCGTTGTTCTTTGTGAAACGGCAGCAACCATGCTACCATGCAAGTGACGCAACTCATGTCTTCAATGTGACGCATGTTTTGATGTGTTGGGCTACCTGAAGCCTAGCCACGCCACGCCACGCCACGCCACGATTCCACGCGTCGCCAAGCCACGCGACGCCACGCCACGCGACGCCACGCCACGCCACGCCATGGCACGGCACCACGGGGCACAGGCGCGGCACGGCGCGCGGCGCAACACGACGCGGCACGGCACGGGAGCCACACGGCACGGAAGCGGCGCGACGTGGCGCCGCCCGCCCCGCTCCGCCCACACCCCGCCCCCGCCCCCGACCGCGCGCGAAGACGCACACGCGCACCCGCAGACACACCCAGAGTCACACACACACACACCCATACGAACGCACATGCAAACCCACACACACGTTCACACACACACACACACCAACAGCTCAACAGAAATTGCCTTGGCTTTCTCGCTGGACATGAGGTGGTTGAATGGTTGTTTGGGGGAACTATCATTGCGGACTTGCGGGGAGACAAAAGGATGGCTGACAAAGTTGCCCCTTGAACCCAGCGCAGGGTTGAGGCGTGCCATCTTTCTTTTCTCAACTGGCCAGCAATCCAGACGAGCTGATGTCAATACCAGGAATCTTCCACAATATTCTACATGGTGAATTGGAAGGGAAACCCAAAAAAACAACCCGACCATTTTCGCTTCACACACCCACATGCGTTGTCAAGGCGCGATGAGGCTCTTGCCCTGAGGCTGGTGGATATTGCAAAAGGCGTCCGAAAACAGCCGAAGACGCGGGCGGCAAGCGCGGGTGGCAAGCACAACCCAGGTAGATGAAGGTTAGCGAGGGACATTCGCAGCGATAAATCGGTGCGGATATCCGCTTCGGTATCTTTTTTACATGCTTCTGGGTAGACCAAAGTAGTACCGGGTGTTGATTGTGATCTTTGGGCTTTACCGCATTTCATGCCCTTTTTGCTTCTGTTTCGTTTACAGAGGAGGGACAGGCGCATGTGCCAGTGTGCCACCAAGCACAAGAAGCAGATGTCAAGGTTCTAATTCATCCGCATCAGTCTCCAAATGAAGGGCTACAAAGGCAAGCAGGCAGGAATGCTCAGTTGATTCCAATTCGCCGGTTGACAAGACTTGCCCGGATGCTTTGGCCTTGGCTCAACGATTTGATGGAGAGGGCTGCCTTTTCAAGACAGCTGCCCTTTCAAGGGCCACCGGAAAGCAAAGACGATCTGCGGAAGGCGTCGGGTCACTTTTCAATAGCAACTCTCACGCGAGACAACTCCAAGCCGCAAGTGCAAACCATGAGGTGAGAGAGATGTCAGGCCGGATGGCCGGATGGACGCTGGAGAGGGTGTGGCTCGGTCTTCTGGCTCTTGAGCTCTTGGTTTGCGTGCTCTTTGCGTGTCCACCGATTCGCTGCCCAAAAGGCGTGCCAAACGTTCAGCCCACCCTCTAATGGAATTCGGGGGGCATGTCGACTGGAATGTCCATTTCCATGTCTCTGTGGGGATTGAGACAGTGGAATTGGGTGTGTCTTTGTGGTACGTCGGTGGGCCACGCACAAATGTGGCTTAATTCTTCTGTGTTCCTTGCGTCCCAAAGAAAGAATTCAAACGTGGACGGCACCCTCAAAATCTTGCTTCTCAGTAGGGAATGACCGAGCCAGGGTTCCCAACCAGTCGGAGGGCTTTTTTGGGGGTCATTCCGTTTCTTCCCCACCTATCGAACCAACAAGAAAAAAGTCTCAGTCGTCTTGCAACATGGGTCTGTTCTATGTTCAGGAGGGCAACCTCAAAAAGAGGGGAAGTCCAATCACCATAGGCCCCCGTCACCTGACTCAAAACCAAGCTTTTTCCAACCAAAAACAGACGAGAAGGCTACCCTGATTCAACGGCCCCTTCCGGCGGTTTCATGACCCCGACGCACGGATCGCGGATCGCGGATCGCCAGGCCATGGCTTTGGCATTTGGCCTCACCGGGCGGCCGCGGGCTGAAGAGGGGCGGGCCCTGAGCCACGTGCTCAAAACCCGGGGATTGATGAAGGTTAGTAAGGGACAAGCCCAAGCAGAAATAGCTGCGGATATCCGCCTTCTTAATTCTTTAAGCATGGTTCTGGGTAGACCATTTTATTTCCGGGTTTTGATTATCACTCACAGGGGGTGGCTCAAAATGAAGCAGGAGTCACGCGGGGGGTTTTGGTCCATGCTTCCACTTACCAGGGCAACCCATCTTGGTAGCCACATGGGGCTGGAGAAGAATCGTCGGTTTAGGCCCCAGATTGATGTCCAAAGATTGCCCCTGTGGTGGAAATCGTATCCTTTTAGGTGGTTGGTAATCCAATTTGTGATTAGCCATGGTTTAGATCATCACGCGATAGTGACTGACCGGTGGTGTTTGGCTCAAGTTTGCGGGTCCATCGCGCCTCGGATGAGCGTCGCCGGGTCCCCGCGTCGATCACCTTTGTGTCGGTGGAGAAAGAGACGTCGGCCCGGGGCAGAATTCTTTAAGCATGGTTCTGGGTAGACCATTTTAATTCCGGGTTTTGATTACGACTCACATGGGGGTGGCTCAAAATGAAGCAGGAGCAGTCACGCGGGGGTTTTGGATGCTTCCACTTACCAGGCCACCCACCCACCCACCCACCCACTCACCCACCCACCCACCCACCCACCCACCCACCCACCCACCCACCCACCCACCCACACACACACACCCACCAACCCACAACAACATTTTGGTAGACATGGGGTTGGAGAAGAATGATTGGTTTAGGCCCCAGATTGATGTCCAAAAATTGTCTCATGGGGTGGAAATCGTATCCTTTTAGGTGGTTGGTGTTTGGCTCAAGTTTGCGGGTCCGTCGCGCCTTGGATGAGCCGGGTCCCCGCGTCGATCACCTTTGTGTCGGTGGAGAAAGAGACATCGGCCCGGGGCAGATTGGTGGGGTCCGCCCGTGCGGTTCATCGTCGATCCAGGTTTGGGGTATTTGCATTCTTGCTTTGGTTTATTTCCCTTTTGGTTGTTGTTCTCTGGTGTGTGGGAAACCCTGATCTTTGGGGAACCTATCTTTATTTGGCTTGTTTATCTCAACTCGTGCCCGAATCACAGGTTATCAGCCGCTTGAGACCATCAACTACAAGCTCAATGACGCCCACGATCCTGTAGGAGCGTCGTGGATGAGGCTACGACTACGAGGACTTTGAAGCAGGTTCAGCAGGTCAGGACCGTAGGGGTGATGATCCCGATATAGGGACACACCCCGAAGCCGCGGCAGATGCACTGACGATGGAGACGACCGTATGAGCAAGGACGAGGAGCTCGCCCCATAGGGGCGGCTCCGTATCAGGTTTCGCTCGGACAGGAGCCATTGAACTTCATCAGCATTCATCAGCGTGGCCCGCTCGCATACGGACGACCTGGAGGCTATGCCTGGCCGATCTCCTAGGTCTCTTTTTGCAGGTGAATTACAGGCCTCAAGAAAGCTCGCGGACAGGCCACGAGGACCAGAAACCTTGGTTTTCCAGAAAGATATCTCGAGTTGACCAATGGGGCAGTAGCGTGAAACCTGAGTCTGATGCCGATAGGCCCAATCCAATTTCAACGACTCCATATGAGTATGGTAATGATGATGAATATGCCGCATTTGCGGACGCTCGTGATGAAGAAGAGAGTTCGTCTTACCAAAATGCGAGGAGCCGCGATGCTGCGAGGGCCAGGAGTCCAGCTGGTGCGAGTGTGAGGGACCTTCATGAGGACAAGGGCGTCTGGAGTGATAGAGAACGGATCCGGGAGAGTCGGGATAAAACCAATCCATGACGGCGAGCTTGAGCCTATCCCAAATGTTCCACCTTTCCCCAACATCACATTTGGAGGATCGTTGCACCAGAGGGTTGAGGACACTAACCGGGATACTGGTTCGTCCAAGGCCGGTAGGGCGTGCTCCTAATGCAATGGAAGAGGCAGCAAGAGATGGGAGACTTGCAGGTGCGCTTGGAATTGGAGATCACTTTGAGCCACTGAGGTCAAGCAATGAGTTCACTCCTCAGTGGGGTGGAGGCGGGTCTGCCAGCAGGGAGCGTAGCGCTTCTGCAAAGAGACCATCGCCGTTAGCCGGAGATTAGACAGGTCGAAGGCAAGGAGGGCTAGCCCAGAACCAATAGGTTCTGTGCTGAGGGATGAGGAGCTGTTTGATGCTGCTGACATTCACATCCATTCTACACCGGAGTCCCGTGAGTCCGATGTTGTTTCACAGACCTGGCAATAGCCGGGAAGGGACATCAGTCGGCCTCCCAGGATTGCCGATCGTCCTTCATTGTCTGATCCCAGCACCCCGCATTAGCGGTGAGAGGCCGGCCCTCAGGTCCCATTCATGAGGTGAGTCCGAGGTGCGGGGAGAAGCTAAGGTAAAGGAAGTGTTTGACGCACACCTTCAGGAGATGTTCGAAAGAGGCGAAGCTTCAGGTCCTGACAGCAGGGCGATCGTTAGACATGCGATCGATGAGCAGACTGCTATAATGGATGAGAGGATCAACTCACTTTCTACTGAGGTCCAGAGTTCCGTTACAGACATCGAGAGTGGCTTGAATCAGCTTCATCAAGTTGTTGAGGACAAGCGTACTGCCAAGTTCAGGAGCAACGCTGTGAGGATCAGGCCAACGTTGAGATTGGTAAGATTGAGAAGCGAGTTGGTTTGATAGAGAGGGCCGTTAGGTCACTTCCATCCGTTGGTACCCCTGCTGCATTGGGGCCCGATAGGGCTACCAGCGGCGGAGCTGATGAGCGTGTCAGGAACTTGACTGAAAGAGTTGATAGACTTGAAGGAATAGTGACCGACATGCAGAATGGGCCACCAGGGCTATCGAAGAGCTTCAGACCGAGGAGAGGTCGCTTGCTGATCGAATTCTGGAAACGTGGGGGGACACGGGGTCCCTTATGACGGATAGGCCCAGGACTCGGATGATTGGCGTGCTGCCATCGAGGAGGTCAACCGTACGATCCAAGATCTTGTTCGCAGAGTTTATCGCCCATCTCAACGATATGCTACAGTTGTCGAGGATGTTGAGGCCACACCCAGATCGCCACGTTCAATGCGAACCGCGAGAGGATTCAGCTCAGTGTGCAAGCTCTCAGAGCGCAGTTCACAGCTGCCCCACCGAATGTAGAGAAGGGAGCTCGTCTACTATCGCAACATGGTAGATGCATGCACGCGGAGGCTTGGGGTCGTCGAGGGCAATATTCGTGTTTTGAATCGAATGAGGGAGGCAGAACGTCGGATACGACCCTTTTGCCGGACAGGGGCGCAGGATCAGGTCGCCGACGCCTACCCCTGGAGATCGAAACGCTCGGGGTGCTGATCAGCCACTCGGTCGAGGTGGAGGCGAGAGCCTAACTGACCAAGTTTTCCAGGACAGCAGGGATGTTACGAGTGGCCGGTCTCAGGTGAACAGGAGGTCTGTTCCCCCAAGTGTATCAAGTGAAGTTGACAGGTCATACCGAGGCGCGCAAGAGATGGCCCACAGAAACGTGCCAGGGCTGGTATTTCGGTGTCCCCGAATCGGGAGGAAGATAGAAACAGGAGTCCGAGAGCAGCCCCTGATAGGGAGCCCGAGGTTGGGACGAGTAGCCCTGAGCCAGGGAGTCGAAGCCCGCTCCCGGCGCCTCTCCAGAGCCAAGCCGCCAACCTAGGGATAGCCGCAGTGACAGAAACTGTACTGATGTCCCAAGTCCCGGCGATAGCCAAAGGAACCTTTAGGACCCCTGCGGATCGTGGTCAGGTCGCAGGCCCGACTGCGAGCGGTACACCAGGTGGCGATGGCCCCGGACTCGGGAGGATCTGTTCTCAGGACAACCCGAATGATTGGAGACAACCCAAACGCGAGCTTCACCTGCGTTTCATGTGAGCGCCGTTTCTGCCGGATGTGCAGAGGCGATGACGGGCTGCGTGAACTGCCAGCTCTTGAGGATGAAGTGCTGGGCTTGCCACAAGAACGCCCAGGAGGTGTCCATGTACTCCTGTCATGATTGCCAAAAGGACATTTGCAATTCGCATACGTACCTTGGGCATGACTGTCTTGAGCGATGTTCTCGCTGCCACGCAATGTGAACGCTCTCGTGGTGGAGGGCAACCTCCCCCTCCCAGAGGAGGAGGTGTGGAGGACCGTCAAGTCAGGTCACGGCTCCGGCGGTCATAATCTCCACATCCTCCTGGGCCTGGACCATCTGGCGGAGGGCAGCTTGGAGGGCATCGCGTGTTGGATTCTAACTTCACAAGTGCCATCCGAGAGTGCATGGAAGGCTGTAAGGGACAAGATGAACCGTCTCACTGAGGTCGCTCAGAATATGATTCCTCCCCAGGCCATCAAGACAAGGCAGATCTTGAAGCTTCTGCTAAACCATTTGCAGACTGGAGTCGAGGACGAGCAGACCTTCAAGATGCTGAGCTGACTAGCCTCAAATATCGACAGTCGGGTCATTCCGATGACGAGGCCAGGCTTCGTAGTTATCTGAGTACCTGGGATGAGCTCATCTATGGGATCAAGAGGAAGATTGATGACGGAGTGTTGTTCGCGGTGTTTATCGAGAACGTCCGGCATCATCGGGAGGTGGGATCGCGTTAGGTCGTTCGCGTGGCTCTATAAGGCCTGTCAGGACTGTGTAGAGCGGTGGCAGAAGCGTCAGAATACGCTGCAGATGCATCAGACGTTCCACGAGCAGAGGTCGCGCTCGAACACGCACTCTCGTGAACGGGATCGACGTCCCTGAGCTCTTGGAGTTGTACGAAGATACGACCCGCTTGCCAGAAGGAGTGATCTCCGTTAGGTCCGGAAAGGGCCCGTTAGGGATAAGCCAATGGTACATGCACCAACAACAAGTGCAAATCGCCTCCGAGTGCAAAGCCTATGCCGCCTCGTACTACTGCTGGTCCAGTCGTGGAGGCGAGGCGTCTTGACAGCCCCGCCCAAGGATTGACGGATTTTTAGGTGGGGCGGGCCGTTACTCTGAGGCCAACTGTGTCGTTGTGGCGTGTCCCGTGTTGTGGGCTGCTGCCCCAGCTATCGGTGGGTCTGCTCGGAGAAGAGCGAGAAAGGCGCGTTGTTTTTCTCGAGCACCACTGGAGGTCCAAAATGGGATCAGGTCGTATGGAGGAGGACTATCAGTGGTACGGTCATCAAGGACATCGGGGGTGGAATCCGGTGATCGTCGATCGCTCCTATTCAGGCGGCTCCCGAGGAGGACGGACATCAAGACGGTATTTTGGTACTCTGAAAATACTTGCTCCTCCAAAACAAGTCTTGATAGGGAACCTCTGAGGGTCAAAATCCCTGAACTCCCTGATGTGTTTGTTGTTTCCATTGAAAGTGACAACACGGGTAGGATTGTTAGTCGCTGTCCAAATGCGATCAAGTTCCCATCTCGTAAAAAGATAGCTAGGGAAGTTCAGAGTGCTCTGATAAGAGTTGGATGACGACGATGACATTGACACCAAGCCTGGGCATGTTCGAGGATATCGAAGCCGAAGTACACCCAGAAAGTCGCACTGGCTGCCCAATGGGCCTAGTTGGTCTTGCTGACCTGAAAGGACCCGATAGGGCCCTTATCGCCAAGGGCGGGCACACACACGCTGCATACTGCAAACAGGGCAATCGTACTGCAGGTCGCATAGATGCTGATGTCGGTAATCTGGACGAGGTGATTGAGGCACACGTCCTTGAGTCTACACCATCCATCATCTCGGTTGGAAAGCGCTGCATGGACATGGGCTACTCGTTCGCTTGGCTGGACATCATCAACAATGTGCCACACCTGAAACCCAGTTTGTTTCCCCTACTAGGATGACAGTGAGGCCATTCCTGCTATGCCAGCTCCCGGTGTGGCGTATAGTGAAGTCGAAGCTCGTGAGGAATCTGATCCCGTTCTGAGCAACAGGAATTGTCCTCAGGATGCCTGGAGGACTGAGCGGTCAGCTCACATCGTGAAGAGCATCGGCTTCCGCGAAGGGCACAGTTCATGCCGAATTGTCCCGTTAGGGTCGATCAACTAGACAACTACAGGAAGACGATTATCCACCGTAATGGGGTTACCCATGAGGTTTTGGTCTATGCTCTTTGGGAGTTGTCTGAAAGGGATCAGCATGCGATAGCGTCTGATGTTCCTTGGACAGCAGAAACATGGTTTCAGATCAAGTGTGAGTCCGTTGCTCTTCCTGGAGAGTCCAAGGAGGGCGGTGAGGGCGATAGCCATTCACCGCCTATTCCGCAGCCTGGAAGGGCAAGATCGTCGAGATAAACTTCCTTTCCGGGTTGCGAACCGAAGCGGAGTGGCGTGCGGACGCGAAGACGCCATTGCCAGCGCGAAGATGGAGAATGTCAAACTTCGCCGCAAGGGTGGTGCTGCTGCGCATGACGTGGCAAACTTCGGGGACCTTGCCACTGCTGACACTATGGTGTTAACGAGGGGGCTAAAGGATTGGGGGTTTTCACGGCGAGGCGGACGCGATAAAAGAAGGGCGAGAAGGGAGGTAAGGGCAATAGTCCTTCCGACCCACAGCCGAAGTCAGGTGAGGGATCAGGAAAAGGGTCCGGCAAGGGCGATAGCCCCAGCGTTCCCAAAGCAAAGCCCAAGGCCAAGGCTGATGCGGGACCAACTGCGATGGAGGTCGATCCACCTGATGCACAACCGAAGAAGTGCAAAAGCGAAGACGGTGCCGTTCCCAAAGGCCGGCGAGGTTCAGACCCCAAAGGCGGAGCCGAAGGAAAGGCGACACCCGTTCCCAAAGGGAGCGATCAGGCTCCAGGTTGAGTCCGACCCGAAGACTGAGGTCAAGAAGGAAAAAGGGAGTGGATGCTCCCGGCGATAGTGGGGCTCGGATGAGAACCCAGAAGAGAGAGGAAATACCGTTGGGATCCGGAGGCGCCAACTAAAGAGTCAACGAAGCGGGAGGCATCGAAGAGACCCGATGATGTTGACAGTAGGCCAGGTGCAGCGGCCAGGGAGGCAAGTGGAGACGATCTTCACTCCGCGCTTGGTAGATTGTCGGCAAAGGACGCGATAGCGCCCTCGACGGCTTCCAAGGCAATGGCGCAGAAGCCTGAAGGAGGTGAAGTCAGGTTGCGCTCGGTGGAACGAGCTGCCGCGAGCGCGATAGAGGGTCATTTCAGAACGCTGCCGGAAGCATCGGGAGCTCAATTGACAGGTCAGGGATTTCATCAAGAACGGCAAGGAGGGCTCGGCGTGGGAGGCCCTCAACCAGATCGTGGCGAACTCCCATGCAGCGCGTGCTTGTCGGGGTACGGAGGTTTCCCGTACGCCCTGGTCCGTTAGGATGCCAGAGACAGGGGATTTTCGAGGATCGAGACAGGGGATTCCCGAGGATCGAGAAGGCGCAGGTGTCGGCCAGCCGAAGGAGAGATGATCGTCGGGATCGTCGCGGCGATGAATCGGTCGATTGGGGCCGAGATCGGAGGAGAGACGACCGCAGGAGATCCGAGAGGGATCGTGACAGGGACCGTGCGCGGGGTGGACGAGGCGTGATGATAGCCGATAGGCTGATTCACGAGCGCTGCGGCCGATAGGCTTGCGCCCGTGCTCAAAAGGTCGGCGCTGTGGGGTGATGTTGGTTATCCTCCTGCACCGCTGGGGCGTGTTGTTCATGTCCCTCCTGCACCGCTGCTCGGCGGCTGGTGATGGTCGCCAAGAAGTAGTATGAGTGAGAGGGGATGCGTGGAGGATACTTAAACACGCATGGTCAGGAGTACCTCTCGCCGATAGGCAAGGGTACTGATGGACATATGTCATCATGTTCATGGCTTCTGATAAGAATTAAACTACTTGCATTTTTGCTGCAAACAGTTGTGGCCTATTGTCGTCATGTGGACTCTTCCACAGGGTTTGTTGGACAGCCTCGATGAATTCGGTGTGGTGGCGGGAATTTAATGCCCGGGATGTTGCGCAACTGCTTTTGTGGGTTTGCTCCGCCGCTGATGACGGTAGTGTCCAGCTGTTTGCGGACATATGCGAGCAGTTAAATCCTATCAGTGAGGGGGGTGTGATTAGCCATGGTTTAGATCATCACCAGGGATGTCGCGATAGTGACTGACCGGTGGTGTTTGGCTCAAGTTTGCGGGTCCGTCGCGGCTTGGATGAGCGTTGCCGGGTCCCCGCGTCGATCACCTTTGTGTCGGTGGAGAAAGAGACATCGGCCCTGGGCAGATTGGTGGGGTCCGCCCGTGCGGTCCATCGTCGACCAAGGTTGCGGGTATTTGCATTCTTGCTTTGGTGTTTTTCCCTTTTGGTTGTTGTTCTCTGGTGTGCGGGAAACCCTGATCTTTGGGACCGGGGATTGGTTTGCTGGTGTGGAACCTTTCTTTTGTGGCTTGTTTACCCCAACTTACCCTTCGCCTGGGCACAGGCTCGTGCCCGAATCACACAACTCTCAGGCATCCTTTTCGGCCGCCAGGTGGGATCGCCGGGGGAAGGGGGATCCATTTGGCATGGCAAAACAAGGACCCGGTGCCTATGTTGGAAAACCACGTCTTTTCTTCTTCTTTCTTTTTCTTTTTTCCATCCACGGAACGTGTACCTCCATAGCATTCTTTGTCAAGGGGATTTGTTGAAAAAAACCTGTTCTTTTGCAAATGATATCTGTAAGTTCCTCCAGTCCCCATCCGAAGTGAACAGCGCTCGGCCAGAGATTCTTCTTCTCACTCGGGTCCGAGTTCGCCGCGTGAGAAGGTGGACTTTGGCGATTCCATGGAAGCTCCCGAACTGGAAATGGAAGACGTGGTGACCCATTTAACAGGATGGGCCTGGGCGAGCTTCCGGCTGGTCTGAGGGAGAAGAGAGCCCTTTCAAAACCAAGAGGAGGGGGATTACCGAAAAAGTGGCTAGCCGATCTGGGCTAAGGCTTCCCATCTGGTGTTTCTCAAAATGGATTTCAGACCCCCCTGTTGTGTGGTAGTTACCGTAAAGTAAGGGAAGACCAGAAAGCCACAAGTTGCCATGCCAGGAGAACCGACTCTTTTGAGAAACCCCCGGAATGCACACTCTCGCCAAGAGAGATCTCGTCGACTCAAGTGAACCAACGGCCTGAACCTGACACAAACGGGTGTGTCTGAAAATAGGGGTACCCCCAACAAACAACAACAAACAAACAGGAGGAAAAAAAAACAAACAGGAGGAAACAAACAAACAAACAGGAGGAAACAAACAAACAAACAGGAGGAAACAAAGAAACAACACAAAAACAAATACAACAAAAGCAACCACCGGCTTCTGTTCAAAATTCCCTTAAACCAACAGGCCATGTTTGCGAGCACCGCTGGCACGTGCGAGCCCTCCGAAACGTCCATGTCAGGGGCATTTGGGTATGTCGAATATTCGGACTGGCCGTTTCTTGCGAATGGGGGGAACCACAATAGTTTGACCTTCATGACGAATAGTCAAGACGTGGCCACGCAAAGCACGCAAAGGTAAACAGCATACAGTCAAGCAGGCTAGTCGCATCGATTTGGCTTGATTGTCTCCCTGCCATTGGGGAAGCATTGTAGAGGGGTCGCATCGATTCTTGAATGTAGGTTGTGCTTAGCATGTATTTTCCTCGAGGCAAGCCCTCAACGGGATGAGTTGGCTGGCCCGACCAAATTCTCAAAGCAGAGGTAGAACTTTTGTTTGTTTGATCCTTTGAGCAAGTGAGTGTCCCTCCACAAGCATGGAAGTGCACAACCCCCCCCTGTCCAAAAGGAAAGCAGTCTTCCAAAAAGGGCTGTTCCACGTGGGAGGGTGTCAGAAATCAGAATTTCAATCATATTTTTTTTCCAACGGCCTACGGATTTCTTGGTGTTGGCCCCCCCCTCCCCCAAAACCTCCCCCCCTCCCGTCGATACCTCCCCGAAAGCTCAGGGATCAGCGTCGGCAGTGGCCGAACCTGAAGGTCGAACCTGCGGTCGACTCGTTTTTCTTTTTCCCCTTTTCTGGGTGGAGAGGGAGTCGAAGATTCGGTTTTGAGTCCGCTGATTTTGGGATCAGCGTTTCGAATCCCGCACACCCGCGGGTTGAATGAACAAGGTGACCTTTTTTGAGAGCCCTTCCACAGAACTAACCTTTGTCCTTTGTCTTTTGCCTTTGCCCACCGCAGGTTTTCAAATATGCAGGGCGCAAGAACGGGAACGACTATTTTTCTCCGCAAAGACGAGCTCGGAATGGCTTCTGAAGTTATTCGGGTGTGGGTCTTTTATTTAAAAGGAATTGGACGCCAGTGACAGGACTTCTGAAGTGATCGGCCGTTTGAGTGGACTTCTCAAAGGAGTCGTAGAAAGGACATCCACAGAAAAAAAAAGTGTCAGACGTTGGAACGCTGAGCTAGATGGGTTTTAGGTCTTTTGGGTTTCTTTTCTCTTAGTAGGCTTCAACAAAAAGACGAAGAACAACGCAGAAAGGTTTGGACAGAGATGTTGCCTGCGTTTGTTGTCACTCGAGTTCGCATGCGTGCACGCCTTGGAGATCAGTAAAAAAAAGAAGAGAAACACCACCTTCCGGGCAACAACCCACCTCCGGGCGACGCCTCGTGGGATGTTCTTCGTTTTTTTTTGGGTTGGGGGGGGGGGTTCGTCGGCTTTTCGGAGTGCACCCTGTGAAAAATCGGATCCTGCCGATGACACAAGAAGGTTCCAGGCGAGCCGTGGGACACTCGGTGGTTTGGATGTTCCAGAAGGGACCCAAAAGGGTCCCAAGGCAACATGGACTGGTAGCTGGGATTGGTCGACGCCGCGCATCTCATGCCGATGTTTTTTTTTTTTTTTTTTTTTGCTATTTTTCGGGATCAGCCGCTGACTCCCCAACGGGCGCGCGCCAACGCCCGGATCGATCCTCGCCATGTCCAAGAAATCCCCTGGGGACTTCATCAAGCAAGCCCCTCGGTGAAGAGGGTATGTCGTTTTTTGAGGATACCTTTTTTTGGTGGGTGTATTTAAAGTGTCAATGGAAGCCCACAGGAACACCAGCACTTTGGGGGCCCCAAAACAGACACAAGTAAGCGATTGTTCCTTTTGGGATTCAAACAGTTTGAATCCAAGACCCTTAAGGGGCACCCGTTTTATGGATTTCGGTTTTCCTTTTGGTTTCCCGAAAAAAGAAGAAGGAGCACAACAAAAAGGCATAGCAACTCAGAAAAGGGAAGACCCGAAATGGGTGTGTCTTTTCTAGAGTTGCTGTGCTTCTTGGAGTAAAGGGGAACAAACGGATGTTCCGAAATCCAATTTGACTCCTATTTGGGACAAATCCAGCTCCCCGAAAGATGAAATTGGCCATAGAGGTGAAATTGCTGCATGGGGAACAACCCTTGGGGAACGTTGGTGCTCTTACATCTTGGCCTTCCAAAACGAAGATGGTGGATACGTAAATCCCAGCTTGTTGGTTGTTGCCGCGGAACCACACGGAAATGTACCACAAGTTTCCCGCAGCCGAAAATACCATGGTGTCTTTCAAAGACTTTGTGCAGAGTTTGAGAGCGTTCACGGAAGCTGGCTTTTTTAAACAAGAGTCGACTTCTAATGAAGTCTTGTCCCCCAGTGATTACTTATCAATCACAGGGGTTGTTGGAAGAACCCCCCCCAGCCCATCAGGGCAAGAACGGACCCAAGGATTCCAATCAGTCGGGTGCCCTGCCCTGAAGATTCGAGCGAGTGAGCCAACCAGCCAACTGGTTACGCCCGAAAATGGTAGCCTCAAAACACGGCAAAAACAACCGTTTGCTGTGACCCACTCAGAGGATTTCTGGCTGTCAAACGCTAGCCTGGTTTGCCCGGCTTTGTACACGAAGTTTCCCTCATGTTCTCATGAATGTCCTCTTGGGGAAGCCTTCGCTTTGACCGCGTACATTCTAAGAACTTCTTGGGATACACCAACCCTCCCACGAGGATACGCTCAAAAGTTTTTAAACACATTGCGTTTCTCGTTTTGTGACTCGACTCCCCCACAAGGTTTCCTTTTCAGTGTATGGCCCACGTGTTGGGAGTTTTGACCTCCCACCTTCCTGGCATGATGCCCATTCTTGGTTTTCCTGTTTTCTTGATGTGGATTCTCAAAGCAGGGGAACCCATTCTCAAAACGGGCGGTCAGGTAACTCTTGGTTTGGGGATTTGAACCCCTGGTTCTTGTGAAGGGAATGGGAAACTACCCCCGGAACACCACCAAACCACCAAACAACGAGGGAGGCTGAGGTGGTTGACCCTCAAATTCCCTTAAACATGGGTTATTGCCCCAAAATTATGGGGTGAATTCCTTTCTAGTTTGAGGGTTCGGGGGTTCCTTTTTGCTTTTCACTTTGCCAACCAATGGGATAGCCTTCGCCTCCAAAAAAAAATCCGCCCGTGCCATGCTTCTAGGGCGCACCTTCCCCATTCTTTCCAGGGATCCGGATCTTTCTAGAAAACCTCCGGAAACCGCGTTGGAAAACGGCTCCGGTTTTTGGAAAGAACGAGGTTGAACAGAATGGACAAGGAATCAACCCTAGCAAAAGCTTAAGACGATTTTGGGTAATGACCAACCATTTTAAAGGGTCAGAAGGAGACTCCAGGTAGCCTCAGAAAGAAAGAGAAAAACGACCCCTAGAATGCTCCTTCGCTTCGCTTAGGTCCTGGGCCGGCCAGTGGTGGTGAAGCTCAACAACGGCGCGGACTATCGCGGGACCTTGGCCTGCCTGGACGGATACATGAACCTCGCCATGGAGCACACGGAGGAGAGTCGTCTTTCTAGGGGGTTCATTCCAACCATTCTTTTCAACCATCGTTCTTTTTTCTCAAAAACCAACTATTTCCGAGTTGTTTTTTGGGGTTCTGATGGTTTTCTGGAAAGAAGGATCCCTGGAAAGAATGGGGAAGTGTCCCCTAGAGTCTTTCGCTCTCCCAGTGACTCGAGAAAGAGGAGGTGATAGGAGAGTCCTTCTGACAGGGTGGGACACTTTTTGAATAGGTGGGCTTGAATCTAAGTTGATG
>CAUJNA010001275.1:0-27500 GCA_963377175.1 Effrenium voratum | reverse complement strand
GGTTGATTCAAGATCGCCTGATTGGCTCGTGATGTTTTTAAGGGGACACATGGGAGCCCTGGGTCAAAACTGCGTTTTGCATAAATCCATGTGCATCTTGCAGGACAAAATCCAGTTCGTAGCCATGGAAGCCCGAGAGCGCGGGCAGCTTTTGGTAGGTTCTACCTGGTTTTATGTCAGTACAACCAACTGTTAACTCAATTTGGGGGTCGTTCATTTGGGATGGAAACCGCTCCTTGGATGGTCCGTTTTAGTTCTCTCATTCCTTGCTTAGAACCAGCGAGTTGGGTTAGTTGCAACTTCCCCATCGAAGGGTGAACCTCAACATCGTGGATGGCCAATCATTTTATGCGAGTGGACTTGACCATGAAAAGGTTGCAACTTCCCCATCAAAGGGAATCAACCTCAACATACTGGGTGGCCAGACCCGGAGGGTGTCCCAAGCTTTTGACCCAGGTCGGATCGGCTCCTCCTTCGACAGACCCCACGGGTTTTCCAGAAGCAGGAGAAATGGAAGGGTTTTGGAACCGGCCCCATATTTTTGACCACCCACCAAGATTTCACAAACAGTTGGACAGTTGAATCTCCCAAAGTGGTTGGTGGACAATTGAATCCCCCAAATGGGCCTGTCCGCTTGTTTTTTTTTGGATTTCTTGGGGGGGATTTCTTTTTGGCCTGTTTCGAAGGGACCTTTAGTATTACTATTTTTTGGGGAGGGTGCAAATCCCCCAAAAACAGGGGACCCCTCTAAAATGGCGAGTGTTCCCATTTATTGTCCTTTGAATGCCCCCAAAAACGGGGTGCAGCCCAACATCAAGACGCGTCGAAATGAGTGCTTCGTGGGCTTGGCGGAAGGTGCTCGCTGGGGGGAAATGCTGAGAAGACCCGGGCGCGGCTGGTGCTGAAGGCGAAGTCCTTCGGGCGGCGTCTGCTGCCCATTTTGTGACGCGCGAAAGCCATGACAAAGGTCCTTTACTTAGGGATCCGATTCTTATTTCAGCTGTTGGAATCTGCCCGTGTTTTTTGTTGTGTGTGTGTGTGTGTGTGTATGTGCGTGTGTGTGTGTGTGTGTGTGTGTGTGCGGAGTGACAGAATGCCCTGTCACCACCCTTTCTATTTCGCAGCAGGGGCGTGCAGCACCTTTGGCATACTGCACGCAATGAAGCTACTGCCAAAGGTGGGAAGGGTGTCCAGACGTGGACACCTGTACCTGCGTCGTGATGTTGCTGAAAGTCCTTTTGGTCCCCTCCCTGAACCGCCGTTGTTTTGTGTTTCCCTGTTAAAGTACCTACAGGGAAGCCAAGTGCATTGCGAGCCGAAACTCATCGTACTCGAGACTTGTCGGTTGTACTCGAGACTCATCAGTTGTACTCGAAAGATTAGCACTCTCCATCTGGAGTTCAAGTGTGTACACCCCATTCGTGGGGAATCCTCGGGTGTACCCATTGTGTGACCCCGGGCCGGCTCTGTCGGAAAATTTGACCTCAACGTGCGTATCATAGAACAGCGGAATTTCACATTTAACCAGGAACGAGGTTTCACTAAAGGGAAGACAGCTGTCAGATCATAGCGACGTCTCACCATAGCTGCTGAAGGCTGCTGACTTGAATCGCATTGGCTTGCATTTTGTTGGATTCGTTGCTCTTACCATAGCTGCTGATGGCTGCTGACTTGAACTTGCATTGACCTGCATTTTGTCGGATTCGTTTCTATCACCATTGCTGCTGATGGCCGCTGACTTGAACTTGCATTGACTTGCTACTGATCGCCGCTGACTTGAACTTGCATTGACTTGCATTTTGTCGGATTCGTTTCTCTCAAGGTGGAAGTGTGCAAATTCCGATTTAGTTGCGTCACCATGTCTCGACGTGATGATCGTGACAGATCCAGGACTCGACGCAGACGTGATCGGAGTCCTTCCCCTCAAGCTCGTAAAGCACACCGACGCGAACACAATGACAACCAGGTCTCGGAGAACATGGATTGGAACAACTTGGTTTCATGGCAACACAACTCCGGCTACAACGCTGCCAACAACTTTCCGATGGTGCCTACCAACTTTCAATCGACTCACAACCCCACACAGCAATTCCAATACCCGGCGATCAACTACATGATGCCGATCCCTCCTGAACCCACGCCATCCAAGTTCATGCCACCAATGATGCCACCACCGGTCACTACCTCCCAACACCTACACCTTCACCTGGACCTCCTACAGCTCTACCGGTTCGTCCTCAGAAAGCCTGGCTTACTCCCTCGCCTGACTGGACACCTGCAGACGGCATGTTTGATGTCAACCAACTCTACAACTTTAGCCTGCCCATGACTGTTGCCAACACTCCACATGGCAACCTTCGCGACATGTCAGGCATGGATATTAGGGACGTACGCCTGGTTCAGGTCATCCACGGGGGCCTCACCAACTGGCTACTCAGGCCATTTGCACACGGCCGATTCGTGACGTGGGAAGGCTTTCGCACTCGCACTGAGGCCTTACTTTGGAGTACATGCTCCAAATTACTACGAAGATCGCAGTCACTCAACCTGCTCACCCTGGAAAAGGACCTTGCCAACACGTTGGGTCTCAACATTGATGACTTCAATCAGCGCATCAAGGTCCACGACCATTTGGCCAACCTGGTACTTCAATTTCTTCAACAACATCACACCTCTCTCGCACCTGCTGCCCAGAATGATGATCGACCTCGCCCACGATGACAAATCAGAAAGATGATGCAGAGTTGGTTACACCGCCACCGGTCAACCACACACCATCCTCGTCACCTGCCAGCTCCCTTCCCACAGCCAGCGCGGCCGCCCTGGATGGCAAGTCGTTTGATAGCGTGGTGCAACCACGGATCATGCAGTCTCTTCACGGAGTGTCGTCACCGCCGTCCAAACCGGCGGCGTCACAGTTGCTCACCATGCACAGCACGCCGGATGAAGTTGTCAAGTACTACACATGGACCAGTGACCAACCTCGCCTTTTCCTCAAGCAAGCACCCACAACAACCACTTTGGCGTCGCTGGTTAAGTGGGCCAATCACCCGTCCCGGCTCAACGGCAACAAGTCATTAGATTCTATGGCGACGCAGCTTCTTCAGGCCAGGCAGCGCATGCCGAAGGGCGATGCGCCCACACTCGGTGCAATGGCAGCATTATGGGGTCTTGAACCCGGGTACCTTACCAAACTCACCGAGAAGGCATTGAGTCACCTCATCGTGACCGCTCGCCTGCTTTGTGGATGAGAAGGCATCATTTCGACCTTCGATCTCATATGAGCCCGGAGCGGCAACAATGTCACGGATGAGTCCAGGTGAAAATTCGTCCGTCAAGTGTTTGCGTTGCACATGATTGATCTTGTACTTGCTTGTTCTTGCGTTGCCTCTTGTGTGATTGTCTGAGATGCTTGTATTTATGTCGCCGCCTTGTGGTAGATTTCGTTGGTTGCATCTCACCATGTTGGATGAACTTCGCCACTGCGGAATCTATGATGATGTTGCACAATGGCAGTCGCTGGACGACCTTCTGCACTCGTTGACTACATTCTCGACGTGCTGGCATTACTGTTTCCCTGGACTACCACCACCGTCGATTCCACTTGAGGAGTACGAATCCATCACACAATTGCCGTGGCTGGGTCTCATCCTCGAGGTCTTAGTTGTGGTCCGGATAGCCCTCCAGATTCCGAATTGCGCCATGTCCAACTCTCAGCACACCGTGGCCAACAGGTATGAACTTCACAGATGTCGGTGCGCTGCCTATTTATTGATCAGTTTCTTACAACGTCTCATTTCACAGGATCACGGCTACCTCCCGCCGTTCTTCGAAGTCCTTCACTTCTACAAGACTTCTCTCTTGTGTGAAATCATGCACTCGACTTTCGCTGACTCGCGACATCTACGCTCATTGCGGGCGCGATTTCCTGACCTCTACGACTTCATACATGATCCAGGTCATCACCAACAACCGTGCGTCTACATTCGACTTTCCCCATGGCACACACCATACTATGTTGGGGCGACTGATCAGGATGTTCTACGTCGTGAACACTCACGCAGTCGCAAATTTCTACAACTACTTCGTGGACGGCATGCCTTCTTTGAACCGGCGCTTCACTACTGGAAACGATCCAATACTTACTGGCTCTTCTGTGCTGTACCAGTGGAAATCAGACTTCCAGTTTCCTCGGTGTGGGTTCAAGAAAGCAAATGGCAATACCTGCTACGCCCGCATTTGAATGCGCCCTGGGTACACAGAATCTTGCGCAAGGTTGGCTTCCGGGAACATCTTGTAGATTTTCGACGCCACTCGTTGTCGACGCCCACTTCCATCGGCTTGCACAAGCGCTTTCGACGACGACTACATCCGGATCTCCAACGGCAACTACGACCTGACACCCTGGATGACATTCAAGCCCACTACTCGATCCTCTATCAGCTGGGATCGAATACAGGAGCGTCGTTCCAAGTCATGCGTGACCTACTGTCAGCCGCTTTCCCTCCCACTCAGCTGTACTACTTATTGCGGCTCGCAGTATTTGTCAACGAACCCTTCCGCTCCAAGGCCCAGAAGCTACTCGCCCAGGTACTGCGCAAACGACGGCTGCAACCACCCTCCACTCTGACACAGCTACTTTTGCCGCCGCTGCATGTCCAAAATTGGAAAGCGCTACTTGGCACATGGTTACAAAACTGGATTGCTTCCCATCGGGATCTGTTCCCTTCTCTTTTCATTCCAAAGATCCGGGTTGTGGAAACCCGCAGCGCCACATTGGGCGACAAGATATACAACTATCGCACATGGCAGCGTAAATGGACGCCTGACACATCCTTTCCGTGTCGCTGTTTAGACATCGATGACCACCATCTACTCCGTGCACATGGTCACGCAGTAATGGTGGATGACTTTTCTCGCATCAATGCGGACATTAACGTGGAGATCATGGCCGCCTCAATGAAGGATCAGTTTTTCGGTGATGTCGACCTATTGCATCAACGTTACACCACGCAACTTCGCAAACTTGCTCGACGCTGGCATGTACATGGTTCCGATCTACTTCCAGATCTACAACCGGTCGTGGCTCAGTTAATGGAGACCCATCGGATCAACCTCCAAGATCAGGCTTATTGGTCATCGGCATCGTTGCAACGCACTGTGGCCTCTTTGTCTTCTTGGGTAGTTATCCCAGCGGATCATTTTCCCTCCCGTGCACATGTAGTGTGCCCGTCCCTGTTTGCCATATTGATGCGGAAGACATTCTGCGCGGGGGATGTTTTCTCACTTTGCCGCGAATCCGCAGCATCGTTTCGCTCTGAAGTGGTAACCACGGTACCTTCTCTCCTACGTCAACGATACGCATGGGGACTTCGACTTCAAGCACCGTTGCCCACAGCGCGCATCCTTCCAAAGCCGACCAAGGACTGGCAGAAAGCTCGACCCATCATTTCATTCTTTCGCACATGGGCGGCTCCCTTCCTCACGGTCTTCGGTGCGCTCATATTTGAACTCACCAAGGCAGCTTTCCCCGACATTGCAGGTCAACTTTCAGTACAAGAACTTATCCAGCAGCTATGGGAAGCACTGTCAAAAGCAGATCCTGATGAGTACATCCACCTGGTATCGCAAGACTTGTCAGGCTTCTTCACGTCCATTCCTACGGAACGTTTCCATCAGGCGCTTCAAGTGCTTCTACATCGCTATGATCAAGTTGTTGGCCTTCACGGTTCCTCGCAATGGTCCGTGTACGAAGTCAAGTCAGATCATCGACGCCGTATGTTCAAAGGAAAGTGGCGCCGTCAGACCAAGATCCCTCGAATTTTTCGTGAACAAGATCTCCGGCACCTTCTGGACTTTGTCATTGACAACAGTCACTTCGAGATCAACGGATACTTGTTCCGCCAAGAACGAGGAGTCGCTATGGGATCACCAGCCGCGCCACCGTTGTGCAATTTGGTTGCTACGGTTGAGGATTTCTTCTGGCACCGAACCATGATTTCACTGCGGTTTTGCATGCCCGACATTGGTGTGATTTGGCATGAGCGCTACGTCGACAATCGTTTCATTCTCCTTCGTGACTCAGCCCCACACTCACCCGTGCTCAAGAACTTTCTTTCCCTGGAATTTTATCGCCCACCAGTGATGCTTGAGGTTCAGCATGATGACAAAGTACTGGGTTACCGATGTGATTCTTCTTCCAGAACTATCACTCCGCAGCTACCTGATCATCCCTCCCAAATCAAAGGAATTCGGAGTGCCAATGATCGGATGTTCACCTATTCTTCTTGGTCTTCTCGCTCGTGGCTCATCATACGCGGTGCGCAACCGGCGGTTCAGCAACAGCATGGGCTCGATGCTCTCAAACGCCTTTATGAGGCCAAGGGTTTTGAATCTCACCTTCTGCGGGACGTTCGCCGTCGACTTGGGACAAAATCTGCATGTGAGCTTGTCCTTTGTTCCCTCTTGTGCTTGCTTGGGATTGCGTTCGTCGCATTGTGCTTGGTTTGCATGAGCGGTGTGCTTTAACATGAGCTTTGTCCTTGGCCCCTAGTTGGCTCAGAACTATGGCGGAATATATGATCACTAGCACTTTGCGCTCGGATGGCTCAATACAAACTACGAGCCGCGTGACGCTCGAGCACCTCCCCAACTTCATCAACGGCAATGAGATCCAGATGTTCATCCGGACCCATGGCATAGCACACCAGCAGAGTGTCCAATCCCACGGCTCGTCGCGGGATGCACCAGCGCTCACTGAGCTGCCCAGATCGCGTTCCCCCCGATCACGAATTCCGCGGATCCAGCTCACACCGGGCCCGCAAGGGCATTCGGATGAGGAAGAAGATTGGGGTGAATGGAGGAGTGATGGCAGACACGCCCATAGTGATCAAAGGAGGCCACGTTCGCCTCCGTTTCCCCCTGCTCATGCCAGTCCTTCTGAGAACCGCATCGCGCTGGTGCCTCTCTCAGTTCGTCGGCAGGTGCCTGATTTGGGGGTTCATCGCTTCAAGCTACGCACTGGGTGTCGGATCGAGGAGATCGCCATCGAAGTGAATGATGTCCTCTACTACACCTTGCCTTCGATTGCCGCCTTGGTATTCCCTGAGCCGGAGCTGTTGAAGAAATCATGGGAGTCTGTCTACAGGAGCCTCATGCCGCACCGCCGCAGCATCATAGAAGATGAACAGCGGATCATGTCCATTTCGGAGTTTCCGTTTGCTCAGCCGCCACATGGAGTTCCGGGACGCTGGACGGCGCAGGTGGTCAAAGACATCTCGGACTACTTCCAGGTCTCTCGGCGGTCGTTACCACAGCAACTCATCGTCCAGCTCGGCATTTGCGAGGAGAAGTGGCCATATATCTGCAGAACCACGCGGACGTTTCACCACTTCTCCGCGGACAAGAAGAACTCGCAGAAGAACCTCTGTGGGATCATCTTTTCATTTGAGCCACGCAGAGTGTTGCCGGACAAGCAGCTCACTCAATCGCAGTCCACATTTTTCTGGTCCCATAACACCAACATTCAGGCTGCCATGCAAATCCTGCGTGATGATGAACTTATCCGACCTTCGAAGTGGCAGGAAAACCCTTCCCCCAACCGTGAATGCTCCAATTGGAACGAAGTTTGGTTGCCACCGATGGGATTCTACTGCAGAGGCAGCCTCCAGTCTCAGGAGGCGGCAATCCAATCTGCGGCGCAGTTCGGTGGAATCCGGACGGACCGCCCGGTGTGCGTGGGTGGCTCTGCTCGTCTCCGACAGCAGCATTGCACTATACCCCGCGGCGGCGTGTACGCGGACATCGCAGCTTCCCACTACTACGACTGCATTCATGCCAAGGATGGCAGGTGGAAGCTGAGATCTTCCATCGCAGTGCCCAGCTACATGGGCATCTTCTGGTGACCTTGGCGACCATGGTGGCATGCCAGTACAATAGCGTTGCAGCTTGACCGACGTGTTGTGCGCCTTGTTTTCATGATTCAAATCATGACGCTCCTCTTCCGGAAAAGCGCATTGAGTTGTCCGTGGCTCATGGTTGACCTTGTGTTTTATCCTTGTATGGTGTTGCTTGCATGATTTGTTGTTTGACTTCTGACTGCTTGCCGTCGCCGCTTTTAGTCATCACTGGTTGATTGGGCACTGGTTGTCTCAGATTTCCGGGATTGTGATGGATCATGGGGATATGCTACGTGATTGTCGGCACATGCTACTCGCTATGTCATCGCAAATCAGTTTACTTTTGGCTGGACTGCAGCGTCTTGAAGGTCAGCAGCGACATCCACAGCCGCCTCCACCGCCACCGATTCCGGAAGTTCACCCCCCACCGCTGCCTCCGCCGTCCACGGCGCCGCCGTACTTGCCAGCAACATCGGTCAGACCTGACCACATGGCAACGCCGGTCACTCTTGTGGCCACCACGGATAGCCGTGCGGAGCATCCGGCTCACATGCGCACGGTGAGTGTTAGCACCTCCTGGGAGCACAGACGAAGGCGAAGATCTAGACATCGAGAGCCGCACCGGAGACGATCCCGCAGCCATCACCGTCGGCTACCTGACCGTCCTGTTGACGCGGTTCCCGTGGTCCGCCGTCATGCTCACACACCTAAGTATCCACCGGCGGTCAAAGCCATGCCAGCCTGCAGACCTTCCGGCCTGTCTTATGAACGGTGACGGAGCAACAGCGACAAAAGTACCTCAGCGTTTGCGTCGTTCATGCTTTCATGCACCATGTCATTGCCATGCCGCAGCATTATCGCTTTGCAGCTTTGTGTGAGTTGCCCTTGAGGTTTGATCGGTTGCCATGCAGTTGTCTGCTGAGTTTGTGAACAACCTGGTGGCTGTGCTCAATGTTCTTGCATCCCAGGTTGCGACAGCTTTGGACACACTGAACTTTGCCTTGATGACGGAGCGTAGTCGTCCGACAGACACGGTGGTGACCCCGAGAGCACCAAGAAACTCCAGACATGGGTTGCGGCCCCGCATCATCACGGAGCTCGCCTCCTCCGACCGATCTCGATCCCCCACACGCATTCGGGCTCGACCGGTGGACACGTCATCTACCTGGTATATACCGGCTTTGTCCCCGCCTCGACCCGCACATCGTGATGCTAGTGAACACAATCCTGGTACTCGGCCCGAATCTGTGTTAGATCGACTGCCACCGCCTCGTCCTCTCGCTCCCTTCGCAGCACACGGTGGACGAGAGCCAGGACAAACGACGCCTACGACACCTGAGTCGGATTCTGATGGTTCGATACGTCCGCATCCAGGTGCCTCGTCGTTCCGGCCGTCGCCGACGGTGGTCCATGGTCCTCGCGAACTTCTACAAGAATTTACCATTGCACTTCGCAATGCGTACCGTGAACCTTTCACGGCATGGACACAGGGTGA
This sequence comes from Effrenium voratum, assembly GCA_963377175.1. NCBI lineage: Eukaryota > Dinophyceae > Suessiales > Symbiodiniaceae > Effrenium > Effrenium voratum. The sequence goes on along the minus strand of CAUJNA010001275.1, from coordinate 18,107 downwards.
GCTGGATGAAATGGTGAGACGGAAGAAGGATAAAGATTCCAGGCCCACCTATAAGACCATTGCGCGGTTTCTTCAGAAGCCGATTGAGGAAGTCAAGCAGGCATGGAAGGTCTACCAACAACTTGAAGCTCGCGGCTAGCACCATGCCCGACAAATGCAGCAATGACCATTGATTGACCAAATGATACGCAGCGGCGGTGTGTCCGATTCGCGTTGTTGATCACATGATATTTGCTTGCTCGCATGTGAATCAATCTTGCTTGTCGTGTTGTGCAATGTCGTTGACATGCTGTGATGTCTTGCCTGAGTTGCTCAAATCATGTCGGAACAAGTTGTACAGACGTACATTACCTGGACCCATGGAGCGCAGCCGACGTGGTTACAATTTCATGGACCCGGGGCTCTACTCGACAGACCCATACGGTTAACTACGTCACCTCCGCCCCCGCCAAGTTTGCCATTGCTTCTTCCACCTCCTCCTCCACCACCACCACCACCGGTGATTCTTCACCCACAGTTTATGCCCTCGGTACGCAGCCCCACGATCTCAGCCCCTCGTGGACAATCCTGCCCTACCTCTTCGAAATCGCAGCGCACACGCCGCTCGATTCACAGCAGTGACCACTCCCGTGATGAAGAACCACGCAGTCCAGGGCCCTCGTCCAAACGATCTCGGACAGCATCAGCTTCGGCGCCGCGGCGATATCGACGGCCCTTTACAGTGTTTTATTCCAAACGTGCAGGCCGCCCATCGATATCCCCCTCGGCGGCGTGCAAACATTACTGTCACGCCATCCTGCGCCATGGACGGAAATGTCTTTCCCCTTGTGCTCGTAGACGGCCAGGTCACTATCATTGCAGGTGTGCGCGACATCAACGACAGTGAAAGCTAGGAGTCTGACATTTCCGACCTTGTTGCTGCGTTTCACCTTGTGTTTGAAAAGTTGCCTCACTCTTCAGTGTGTATGTGCGGTTTGCAATGCATGTGTGTCCTTGTCGCAGTCTTTCGATTGGTTCACAGTCGTACAAGCACGTATTGCTGCTATGAACCCCCAGTATTTCGAGTACCAGATCGATAGAGGAGTGGAATGGATTCGAATTTACTCTCCGGGCATTTGGAGGCCCGTTCCCGATGAGGCTCCTGTTCCTGACCCACTGTACGCTTCCACGTATCGGGAGTGGCGCAGATCATATCACTTCCAAGTGTACTGGTCTGAAGACAGCACCGGTGGAACAACAATGGACCCTATAGTCACGCCCAGTGCCTATGTGTCCTATCACGTGTGGGAGTACCGGGACTGGCAAACACGAGGTTACCAACGCCTTGGACCTCCTGTACAATCCATGGGATTCGCGATGCTCGTTAATGCGGACGTCGAGTCCTCGGTGGGCTCGTCGGTACCGGATGGGGCGTGGCGGGAACCGTCACCGCCGCCATTCCATGATCCTTGGAATGAGTCGGATTGATTTTTGAGCAGCATGTTGGACAAAGATGCGGTTGTGCTTGCTTTGTATGTGTGCTCACATTGGGTTGTCTTGCTTGGTGCTGTGCATGTCGTTTCAGTGTCTCCGCCGCTTTCCGGGCTACCTTTGAGCAGCTTGTTGGGTTGAAATGTTCAATAGTACAGTGCAGGGTGCAGCACGATGGGACCTACCTCGTTATTTTGACTATGACATCGTTCATGGTCGAGCAGGAACGAGTGTGGAATGGATTCGAATCTATGTGCCGGATCAGTGGCATCCAGTAGCCCCAGACACCCTGGGACCGGCCCCGGATGACCCGACCGCCTATCGGGAATGGCGCAAGGTCTACCACTTCGAAGTGTACTGGCCCAGGGAAAGCACGGGCGGCACAACTATAGGCACGGCTCTGCAACCGGTATCCTATGCCACCTTCTACACTTGGTATTACAGGGACTGGGTCACCAGGGGGTATCAACGCCTGGGTCGTCCACATCCCAGCATAGCGAGGCCAGTTTTCGCTTCGGGTGCACCGGACCTCATGTATGCTGGAATGACCTCCTCTTCGGCATCATCTAATTCACATGATAGCTGATGCCCGTCCTCGCCTCCCTAGAGAGTCTGCCTGAGATGTTGGCGACGCACAGTGCTACAAAAGTGGTCTTTTGCCTTTTGATAGTTGAGTTGCTTTCACTTGTTGTTGTCTGCAGCCGTACACCTATCAACTTGTTTTTCCGTGGTTGCGTTGTCATGCCGTGGCTGGAATGGTGCCCAGACCCGCAACAACCTGATGCCCAGTGGGTCAAGATCTTTCATCCGGGACCATGGACGCCTCAAGAAGAACATGATGCTCCACCTCCTCCGCATACTTTCAGAGAATGGCGGGAGTTCTATGCTCCCAACCAGGACTCAGACGATGGGCAAGTCCAAGTCACTACGTGGTACAAGCGAGACTGGGCCACAGAGGGCTATCGGAGAATCGCTGCTCCTCACGCTGGTCATGAATTTGATTCCATGTATCCCTCCGATCACCATAACGTGGCCACGCAGTCGGCGGCGTTGAGTATATCGCCGGAGCTGTTAGACGCGATTCTCAGGTCCTCGGATGCGGCTGATTTCTCCACTGAAGAACTGATTCGTCTCCAGGAGGGGATTTCTCAACAACTGACGGCCCGCGCACGTCAGACCTCCCATCCTCATCAACCAGTACGTGCATCGCGTGGAAACACACCATCGGAGACGATTGGGGTCTCCGACCCCTACACGCCCGTGAATCCGTCCGACAGAGGCCAAGACAAGATGAGGCCCGTCTTCGAGCTGACTGACGACTAGCCGTGCATGAGCAGCGCAGCGTACAAAATAAGGGTGGCCTCTACACTTGCATGATCTTGCTTTGCTGTTGTTTGAACATGGTTGTGCATGGTGCTTGTTCATCTACTAGCTGGATCGGAGCCCGCGACCATCCTTGCCTCTTGCCTTGACATGGACATCGATGATTCCAAGCAGTATCCATGGCTCGAATATTCGGTCTGGCATGATCAGGAGTGGGTGCGGATATACACTCCGGGACAACCTCAACGATGGCACCGTGGTGACGCCGTACCTGATCTACCTGAAAACTCTTTTCGTGAATGGCAGCGGGTGACGGATCCCGAAGCGCCAGTCCAGGCATGGAACATCCGTGACTGGCAACACCAAGGGTACCAGCGCATTCTGTCTCGGATGGAGTCCTTCGCAACTCACGATTCACAGGATCAGACTCTTGGTCAAGGTCGGAACTCCGATGCCGTTCAAGTTGAGGAGACCTTCACCTATGCCACTCCGTTTTCTCATGGTGATCGCCAGGCTGCTTCACAAATCGCTTCAGTCCTCTATGGCGACACTCGCAACGCTCAACGTGGTGATCTTTCGTTCCCGTCTTCTGAGCGGTTTAGGGCAGTGTCTCGCTCCCCTCGCCGTGGTGGATATTTTGGTCAACGATAGTGATTTGAGTTTGAGCATGTGATCTTCCTGCAGGAGAAAAGAGAAACCTCGCCCCTCGTAGAGGGGCGTGTGTGTGCGGAGTGACAGAATGCCCTGTCACCACCCTTTCTATTTCGCAGCAGGGGCGTGCAGCACCTTTGGCATACTGCACGCAATGAAGCTACTGCCAAAGGTGGGAAGGGTGTCCAGACGTGGACACCTGTACCTGCGTCGTGATGTTGCTGAAAGTCCTTTTGGTCCCCTCCCTGAACCGCCGTTGTTTGTGTTTCCCTGTTAAAGTACCTACAGGGAAGCCAAGTGCATTGCGAGCCGAAACTCATCGTACTCGAGACTTGTCGGTTGTACTCGAGACTCATCAGTTGTACTCGAAAGATTAGCACTCTCCTTCTGGAGTTCAAGTGTGTGTTTTTCTTTATCTCGCTGGTGCTCAGCAAGAAATGAGAAATGGAATGAAGCCTAAAAACCATCCAGCTGGTGGTTTCCTGTAAGGGGAATATTGGGTTGATTCCCACATTCCCTACTGAGCACCAGCAAGTTATGACGCGAGCAAACCCCGATGAAGGGGTACGAGCGAAAGCCATGACAAAGGTCCTTTACTTGGGGAGCCAATTCTTATTTCAGCTTTTGGCATCTGCCGTTTTATTTTTGGTGTTTGTATCTTTTATTTTAGTATCTCGCTGGTGCTCAGTAAGAAAATGAGAAATGGAATGACCCCTAAAAACCATCCAACTGGTTGTTTCCTGTAAGGGGAATATTGGGTTGATTCCCACATTCCCTACTGAGCACCAGCAAGTTATGACGCGAGCAAACCCCGATGCGGGGGTACGAGCGAAAGCCATGACAAAGGTCATTTACTTGGGGAGCCATTTCTTATTTCAGCTTTTGGAATCAGAGTAAAATATGTGCAGATGATGGGACCCCAATGGCCGACAGCGATTGGGCTCTCCTGTCTCTCTGTGTGGGCCCCTTTGTTGTGGCTTCGAAGGGAAACCACAACTGAATCCGTTGCGCTATTTGTGGGGGTCCGATTCTTCAAGATGTTGGACGGACATTTGGGAAGAAAATGGGATTTGCCGTTTATGAATCCACTTTAGGATACTACAAGAGTACCCCAAGACTACTAAAACAGGACCAACGGGGGGAAGGACAGGTGAAATCCACAACAGCGCATCCAAACCGTTTTCTAGACCAACAACAGCTTGTTCCCATCTCCATCACAGGCTACGGCAACCAAGAAGCAGCTGGGACCCGGGTGCGGGCGACCCCGAAACCTACCAGCCATCTTCCTTTCGGAAAGCGCTCTTCTTCGAGTTTTCGTTTGGTTAAGAATATGTTAAAAAAAACGCTTTTACAGGGAGCCTACTTCTACTGGACATCTGCTAATTTTTTCCAGGGGACGTATTCGCAAAGAGAAGTTTGGACCAGTGTGTTTTATGTGGCAAAATAACTCGGGAAATTGGACATCGCCCACTTCTGACGCGTTTGTCTCGACCCGCATCGCTTGGTTTCGTTTCGATGGCGTGGGAAATGATCGAAACAAGAGTAGGCTATGAAGTCGACATTGCAAGAGCGATTTTCGGCATTGCCGTTCAAACATCTGCACCTGTGATTGTTTTGAGCGCAAAACGCCTTAAAGTTATTAGCAGCATGCAATCCTTATAGTTGTGTTTGACCCCATTTGGTACGCAAACTTGAATCCCACGATTCGAATACAATTGGAGATTGTGTTTGGCCCCATGCTCACCATTTCTTTTTGACCCCGTACCCAGTGGCTCCATGGAAACCAAAATGATCTGCTCTTTAGCAGCCAAAAGGAGAGTAGCTGGTTCCTTACTCTGGGTTTGCCTGGGAAGCCAAAAAGACAACAGCTGGTTACCTGCTATATAGGTTTGCCTGGGATCCACTGGGGTGCACAAATTTCCCAAGTCCATCTGCATCGCTCGATTTTTCACGGCGAGCGCTCGATCTCGATCCCGCCGCAGGCCACGGAGGGCCAAAACGTTTTGCGCGCAGAAGACCTGCAGCGGATCCTCCTCGAGGCCCGAAATGTATTCTAGTCCATGCATAAACAGATAAAGCAATATATATATATATATAACACGTGTTTTTGTATATGTATACGTTTTTGTATATGTATATATGCATATGCATATGTATATGTATATGTATATGGTATATGGTATATGGTATATGGTATATGTATATGTATATGGTATATGTACATTTTCTGGGCCTGCGGCCTCTAGCCGGCTACGCCTCTTTGAAGTTGTACCATGTCATGTGAAACGTATCCTGTGCTATGATATGGCTGGTTAGGTTATGCATGTTGCCCACCCCAACCCGACATAATGCCGGGGATGCCAGCTTTCTGGGCTTCTGGGTTGACATGGGGTCGCGCGCTCGCGCGTGGAATAGCAGCAGTTGTTATGAGAATTATGACGACGCATTCCCTGCATCTCAAACAAGCTTTTCGCATGATAATGGGCACCTTGTTGGAATTTACAAGAAGTGCCCCCAGTGTGTGGAAAGTTGGGCAGGAAAACCACTTTTTTTGTTCGCAAGACTTTGTCATCTTGCTGTGGATGCAAAGCGCGGACTTTGTGTCATCACTGCGTCTTCTTAAGAAGTAAGCTGTTAGCACCCCGGGATGCAATCAGATGGTGATGATGATGATGATGATGATGAACTATGCACCCCTAGCATCACCAGCAATTATCATGACAGTCATGACTACGCATCCCCTGCATTTCCAGTCGGGTCATGAGGATAATGATGATGCTGATGTTGGGGCTGATGATGATGATGATGATAACCATCACGACACATCCCCAGCATCACCAGCAGTGATCATGACAATCATAGCTACGCGTCCTCTGCATTTCCAGTCACTTTGCATGTCAAGTCAGGTCATGATGATGATGATGCAGCATCACCAGCAGGTATCATGACAACGACTACGCAGCATCTGCATTTTTTGTCGGGTCCAACGGCACACTTGAAACGTATATGAAAAAGAAGAGCGCCGCTCTAATGATGATCCTGATGATGCAAATCTGATAATCATCACTATGCATCCGCAGCATCGCCAGCCATGAAAGGTTATGATGATGATCGTGATGATCATCACTACGCATCCCCAGCATCACCAACAGTTGACGTGACGACATCCTGATGATAATCATCACTATGCATCCCCAGCATGAGCAGCAGTTATCATAACAATCATGACTGTGCATCACCTGCGTTCCAAGTCGGGTCTAACCGCACACTTGAAACGTATATGAAGCAGAAGAATGATGATGATTCGGATGTTGCGAACCATCGCGCAACATCAGTGGTACTGATAATCATCACGAAGACAAGGACGAATGCACCCTTCCCACGCGCCTCCTCTTTGGAGAAAGGGGTCGGCGGATGTATATGTATATGTATTGTGTATATATGTACATACATGTATATTATGCGTATAATATATATATATATATATATATGTGCCCATATGGCGGCGTGTTCCGTGTTGCTCCCCCCTCCCCCAGATGGTGTGGGTCCCCTAGGAGCCCCGCCCCCGGCCCAAGACCCTGGCACCCACGCTCCCTCCCTACCTTGAACTTGCACCCCGACACCCCGGCGCCCCCGGCCCCCCCTAAACTAACCCTAAACCAAACCCTAAACGAACCCCTAAGCCGTAAATCTCTAAACCTAAGCCAACCCTAAACCAACCCTAAGTCAACATAAGCCGACATTAAACCAACCCTAAATACACCCTACACCAAACCCTAAACAATAAACCCGAACGAAACCTAAGCCAGCCCTAAACCAATCCTAACTCAACAAACCAACCCTAAACAAACCCTAAACACACCCTAAACCAAACCCTAAACCATAAACCCTAAACCGCAACCAACCCTAAACCAATCCTAAATCAACATAAGCTCAACCCTAAGCTAACCCTAAACTAACCAGAAACACACCTTAAATACACTCTAAACCAATTCTAAACCAATTCTAAACCAACCCTAAACCAACCCTAAAACACCACAACCCAACCACAGGGCGTAAGGGGTATATTGTTTTGGGTGGGAATATATATATATATATGGTCCCGTGTACGGTCTCCCCCCCCCCACCCGCCCATGGTATGGGTGGGGGGCTGGGGGGAGGGTTTGGCGCTACCGACAAAAAACCATCGCTTGCTGGCAGGGTGTCATTTTAGAGGTTAAGCTGCCTAATCGACCTCTACGAACTTTCGCGTGGTCCTCTCGCTGTGGCGCGATGCTCATTTTCTTGAAGCTTGAACCAATGCGATTTGCTCTCTCAAATACTTCTCACCCCGCGCTCCCACGCAACTCTGCCTTCTCAGCCCTGCTTCTTCCTTTTGAACCTCCTATTTAAAAAACTCTACTGCCGGATCTTTGTTCCTGCAGATCCAAGCCCGGGTGACCCTCTACACTTGTTTCTACATCACGTTATAAACCCTAAAGGAAAGAACGTCTAGATTGGGCTTGCAATAGAAGTCACCCACCATGATTCCACAGGGGGGCCGGGGGGCCGGGGACAAATACCCGATGCGTGCAACTGAAGTTACCAGCCATGATCCCCACAGGAGAGGGGTGGGGACAAAAGTCAACAATTGTTGGGTTGCCCGGAAGTGTACCGGATGCTTGCAATAGAAGTCACCCATCATGATTCCACAGGGGGGGCGGGGACAGATACCCGAGGCTTGCAACAGAAGTCACCCTCCATGATTCCACAGGGGAGGGGCGGGGACAGAACTCAACAACCCGTTGGGTTCCCCGGAAGTGTACCCGATGCTTGTAACAGAAATCACCCACCACGATTCCACACAGCGGGGGGGGGGAGGGGACATGGTTTTTATCGCAACCTCTGAACCCTGGACTATGTTGTTTTTTTGAAATATATATAGGTTTATATGGTAACCCCCCACCCTGGTTTGGTGAGCTTGGGCTGTGTTTTCCCAGTGTTTGGCGCCTTTTCTGCCTCCTTGATTTTGTGGCAGAATCGGGGGTCGGGGGTGCCATAAGCAATGATTGCAACATCTGCCATCCGACAGAGTGTGCATTTTTTATTTTTATTTTTTACATTCTGGGATGGAAGATTCAAGATTCAAGAATCGGAGACAATTCTGATTCTGTTTGGGGGAATCTTAAATCTTGAATCCCATATTAAAAAAGAAAAACATCCAGGATTGTCCCAATATGCTAGGTGTTCCTTACATACTTCTGCAACCAAGTGTGCGCACCCATCTGCGGTCATTGAATCTGCAACCTTCCAAGTTCCCTCAATGTGGATTCAAAGTGAGAGGACAGGATTCTCGGAAAATCTTCAATCCAGTGGCAACATACTTTCGAGGCAGTGGCAACATACTTTCGAGGTTTTAGAACAACCTGCAAGTTTGTTGGGGTTGGCAAGGATTGTCTGTGCAATCTTCACATGTGAATCCTCAACCCAGTGGTAAATTCACTTTCAAGTGCTAGAAGAGCTTGAATGTCGTTTGGCTTTGGCCAGGATTGACAATTCTCAGGAAAGTTTTCTATGTAATCTTCAATCTTGAATCTTCAATCCAGTGTTAAAAACTTTCAAGTGCCTAGCGATCCAGTGGACACACTTTCAAGTTCTTAGACAAACCTTCTCAAGGTGAGCGTTATGCTTCATGTAAGCTATGCTCATGTTGACCCTTGTCCAGGAAAGCTAGATGTAATGCTGAAAACACTGTTTTTTACAGTATTCCATGAAGAGGCGCGGGATCATGAGGGGTACTAGATGTTTGTATGTATGTGTATATATACATAGATATATGTTCACACATCGTCACCCTTTCCCGAACTCCCTGTCCACCTCTGCTCATCTACTACCTCCGCGTTTGCAGATAGAATGAATTGTGAGTTAGACTTTAAATTCAACTGATTTAGCCTGAACCCCTGTTTCGAGATAGCTTTAGAATTTGCACCTCTAATCATTTGAAATCTCCATTTTGGAATACCGCCAAACAAGTTTAATGTCGGATTTTTCTTATGCGACAAAAGGGCCATAACGTAATAACACAGATCGTATTTTGAATTTCCTTGTGGAAGTCTCTTAAATGTTTAGCCCGAAATTGTATTCACATTTTGATGTAACTCCTATTTGGAAAGGAATTGTGTTTTTTAGTTGAACAGAACACGTATTTTCGAAAACTATATTCTTACTATGTGCTATTCAAAATTCCAATTCTAGTTGAAGTAAAATCCTATTTGGACATTTCGGAGGACTCCGGGCTCCAAATTACGAGGCTTTGGGCCCACAATTGGACATTTTGAGAATTTAATTCTCTAGATTCTGGATGTATCATCACTTAATGGGACCAACACCAGGGTCTTCGAGGGATTGCATATATATATATATATACATGGTACCCCCCCCCCCCCCAGGGACCCACCTGTTTGATGAGTTCACTGGTATTTGCAGTGTTTTCTACCCTTTTTTGGGCTTTGGGGAGAGCAATGAAAAAGAAGCATTTCCAAGGACGTTCTGGAAGCTTCAGGCTTGATTGAAACCGATTTAAACCGATTTAATTTAAATCGGGCATGGATTCAAGATTCAAGATTCAAGAATCCAGGCCAAGCTTTTCCAGGATTCTTGAATCCAGGCGTCGATTTAAACCGATTTAAACCGATTTAACTTAAATCGGGCATGGATTCAAGATTCAAGATTCAAGACTCCCTAGAAACGTTTGGCCTGGATTCTTGAATCTTGAATCTTGAATCCATGCTCGATTTAAGTTAAATCGGTTTAAATCGGTTTAAATCGACGCCTGGATTCAAGATTCCCTGGAAAAGTTTGGCCTGGATCTGGATTCTTTAATCTTGAATCTTGAATCCATGCCCGATTTAGACTTAAATCGATTTAAATCGGTTTAAATCGAGACCCAAATTCAACATTGCACTTTGCGCGGCTGTACTTTGGCACAGCGTTGTGCAAGCATCCAAGTCCTGATTATTCATTCAATCTGTTTCAATCTAGGCCCACATTCAAGATTGCAGGTCAAAGTTTTCTAGGGAATCTTGAACCCAGGCTCAACTGAAATTCAGTCGGTCTCAATGGGTTTCACTCGGGCCTGGACTCGCGTTTGCAAAGAAGACTTGTCTAGAGAATATGGGTTCTTTCCTTATCAAATCCTGTTAAAGCTCATATTGAATTGCAAGTATATATCGGGAAAGGAACTCTATTTAAACTCGCAATCTCAAATTTGATTACCATTAGGATTCTGACCAAATATTCCCTTTTTGATTCCCAATTAAATCCTGTTCAAGTTCAAATGAGCATTTAGAGAGCGTTCGTTGGTGGAGATGTGAATTGAGTATGAAAAACGCAACACAACACTGTGTTTACGGTGTTTTCTGACCAAGGTAGTGTTAGGACTAGTGAAAGACACAAGTTTGGGACCTTTGGATTCTTTCCTTATGCATTCCACTTAGTATGTTTTATCAAATTCGACCTTGGTTCTGATTGAAATTCAATGGAGCTTAAGAAGGACATACTCCAGCCAAAATTGCGATTTAGATTCGAACTTAAATATTGATTGTTTATGCCAAATTAAATGGTACAAACGGTTTCCTGTCCAATAGACCATTGTACATTGAAATTCAATCACTTTCAGAACTAGCTAGTCCTAGTTTGGTCCTAGTCCTAGTTGGGAGATCCTTGGTTCTAGGCCAAATCCTAGCTTACTGAAATACATAGAACGTATAAAGGACATTACAAAGGAAGTTCGTTATGAATTGTAGTTAATATATTAGTCAAGTTCTATGCAACTTCTAGCTGAACAGTTGAATTTGAAATAAGGAGAATATCCAGTCAGAATTTACATGTTAGGACCAAATATGAAACAGGACTTTGTTTCCACTAGAATGTAATACTTGACATCCAAATACTATAAGAAGTAGAATTAAATGGTCTAGTCCTAGTTTGGTCCTAGATGAGAGATCCTTGGTTCGAGTGTTAGGTTGCTCCCTAGTTTACTGCAATAATTAGAACATATACAGGACATTGCAGAGCTATACTTGAAGTTCATTTTTTGTAAGAATCTGAGGTGGGTCATCTAGTCCTCGTTTGGTCCTAGTCCCAGTTGAGAGATCCTGGGTTCTAGTCTCATTTGGTCCTGGTCCTAGTTGAGAGATCGTTCCTCCCAGTCCTAGATGGGCAATTCATGCACTGGAGAGGCAACCAAAAGGTAGGTCCCTGGGAGCGGGGGTAGCATATATATATATATATTATGAGCGATATATTGTTCTTTGGGCGATATATTGTTCTTTGTTGGGGCGGGGCTGTTTTTGAGGGTAGCCTTTGGTGGATGTTTGAAACTAGAACGACAGAACACTATACACATATTCATATTCATAAGGGACGCTTGGACGAGTATGTGCCATAGGGATTCAGACTGGCCGTATCACCAGGATGAAGGTCCTTGCCGTATCCCGAACATTTCCGGAGGCTCAATGTTTGAGAAGCAGTGTACACTTTGTGAAAATCAAAAGAGGGGGTTTGGGTTCCACATGAGTTTCCTCCTCCCAGCAACCGGAAAGCAGCATGTTGGTGCCGCATAAACATGGGAAAGCACAAGGTGTACCCTCAACCGCAAGTCCTGTCTGCCTCGAAAACGGTTTTGGACATCGCTAGGTGCAGGATGCACAAGATGCAAGGCGGGGCGTGTCCAAACAAAAGTCGTGCGACATGTTTGGGGATGACTTTCATAAGCAGCCACGGCGAGTGACTTTCATGGGCAGCCACGGCGAGTACAGCCGATCCGGCCGCTTTCAAGTAGCATCTTTTATGTTGAGGTCTCGGCAGCGATGGATTCACGTTTCGAAGGATAGAAGTTTCTCCAAGGATCGAGTCGATCAAGTTTCCCAAGCGTTTGGGCATGGCTTTCCTTGAAACGGGCGGCCGCAAAGTGGCGCTTGCCGTTGGCCGAGCCGACTTGACGAGTCGACTTTGAAGCCGAGCCCACGCCAAGCAAGCGGAGCCGTTTCTCTGGATGGAAGTTGGCTCCGGTTGAAATTGGGCATCCGCCCCTTCGGACTCGGCGTATTTCATTTGACAGGTTTATTGATCTGTTTGCATCTTTCGCTTGATTTCCGGAGCATTTTTCTTAAGTGGATTTTGTTTTTTTGGGGTGATTATGACACACATCGATTTCATCTTCTCCTGATGTCTCTCATCCATTTTCGTCTTTTTGGGCGGTCCACTTGTTGAAAAAACAAACAAACAACCTCCCGACTTCAGTTTCTAGGGTGGGTTTTTCGCCCTGGCTGCTGTGAGCTTTTCTCTGCGAGAGAGAAATGGCGAGAGAGAGAGACATGGGTATGGGTCAAAATTGAAGCACCAGGAATTGGACCGCAGGTTTTAGTCCTTTCCATTTACCAGGGCTTGCAACCCATTTGTGGGTTACCCTATGTTTGACCAGCCAAATGGGTCTCGGTCAGGTGGCTGGTGCCGAAGCTGCGGGAGCGGCCGGTGACCAACCACCTGGTGGCCTTCAAGTGCCTCGTGGCCCGGGCCCTTACGAGGGGAAACCGCCCAGCGACGGTTTTCTGGGGGGGGGGCTCCTTGCCGCGGGATGTTTTGTGGTTTTATTCTTCTTTTCTGGGAGATGAGCGGCACGTCCGTCGATTTTTTCGGGAGGCGGGGGACAACGAGGTTTAAAACAAAATGGGGGGGGGGGAACTCGGCTTAAAACCACAAAACCCTTGTGGAATGGTGGGAAACCTCGGTTTAAAGCCAAGAAGCAAATATATTGGTGTCCCTTTTCAGAAGTCACACATGGAACCCGGGAAACCGTGACTGGGGTGTAGGGCTATCTAACCGCAAAGAAGATCTGGAGAGCTTCAAGAGCCAACCATGAGGCTCAGTGAGCGGATTTTCACGGAACGGTTGGTCTCCGAAATGCCGGTGGCTCAAAAAACCGGTATCAACATGGAACGCTAAGTGGAAACATGGACCAAAACCTGCGGTTTGCCCGTTCTGAAAATGTTTGAGCCACCAAATGAGATTCCCATTTTTGAAATGACGTAGGCTAGTACCGAATGAAGACTCACTTCTTAGCTAGGCAACCATGGGGCCCGCCTGAGGAGATTGTCAGGCTCCAACTTGGCTTCTAGGATTCAAGGGCTCTGAGTGGATGCAAAGCAAAAGCTTCAAGCAGTGGTTCCTTAAAGGCCACCCAAAGCAGTCCACCCAAGCCATGTAAAGAAAAGCGGATGATCCGCACCTGAGCCACAATCAAAACTGATCATTGAAATGGTCTACCTGAAAAAATATATACAACAAACAGGGATTTCACTCCATCATTTTTGGGCAATAACCCGTTTTTGAAGGGATTTTTTTGCTGGTCCAGCTACCCAGAATGCTTCAAGAGTTCAAGCGGTGGCACCGAATGGTTGGGACTACTCAGGCTACGGTTTTGATTGCAGGTGGCTCGCCTATATTGCCCATTCCTTCGATTGGGGCCACAACAATTGGGGGCCTCGGGGGGTGAGGGTTAGATTTTTGGGGTCCTTTTAGCATTTACGAGTATTTATGTTCATTCTTCCGTGTTTTCTTCATGGGTCATCGTGTTTCTTGGGCCAAGGTTTTTTTGATATGAAAGAGTTTTCAGGGGTGCTTGGCGGGAGTCATTTGTTTTGTCATTGATGTTGGGCAACTGAGAAATCAACCTTTCGGGTTTCAGGGTCTTCCGGATCTCCTGCCCGCCCTTTTGTGCCTGTGCTTGCGTCATGATGCAATACCTGTTTACCGATTGTGGCTTGGCCTTTCCGCTTCTAATTTTGACGCTCACATATTGCACTAAGTGAGCTGTCCGTATTTTGTTTTGCGGGGGTAGCACTGTGGCTTGTTGCGGTGTCCTAAATTCAACTAAGGTAGAGCGGTGGTGCCTGTTCTTTGGCTTGTGATGGACGAGCTTTTTATCAGGAACGGGTCTTCGGTTTCCGCACGACTTCACTTCTGCAGCTGGTGCTCTTTGGATGTTTCAACTGGTACGCCTGGTCTTACTTCGAGTAGGTTGGACCTGGCTGGCTGGGGATTGAGTGGTTGGGTTGCGGCCAGAAATTTCACCTAGCTTGGTCAGCTGTCATCCACGCGGCAGCGTGGGTCCAAGTCTGCTCTCCAGTTAATACCTTTGCCTCACCATGAAGAAGCCGTGATTACCTATCTGATGTGTGACCTCTTAACCTATATCTTGGTCACACAGGTAATCACGTGTCGATGGGTCACAGGGTTTGCCATGACTGACGACTACCTCCGGCAGAACGATGCACTCCTGCAAGATGCTCGAGCCACAGGGGACAATCACATGGTCGAGTCCCTTTTGCTCCAAAGGCAACGTGCGCTTGATGAGCATTTGGAGAGTGCGCGCCAGCAAGACGCCCGAAAAGAAGCCTTCCGGCAGGGACAGAGAGAACATGCTGAACGAATGAGGCAAGAAGGTGAGAAGCGCCAGGCAATTCACCACGCAAAGGAAATGAGGCAGATACGTTTCAACGCAGAGATTGTCGGATTAATGAGATGAGCGCTTTCGAGCGAGTGCTTTTCAGCGCATGCATACTTTTGGACATCCCGATGAACAGAGATTTGACGGCGCCGTCACACAGGTGGAAAAAGAAGCGTTCGCGCTTTTTGTTGAGCATGTCCTTTTTCATGCTGGTGCGATAAGTAGGGAATGACCCAGGGTGTTGGAGCCGGAAGGGGAATCTCGCTCCCTGCTCAGGACCCGTTGTAGCAACCAACAGGACCGTGCAGCTTACGAGCGTCACACTCAACAATCTTCGCGGGTTGCGCTCGCAAGACCCTCCACTTGCAACAGTAAGCCTCGCGTCATTTACGTCACTTACCCGCGAGACCTTTGTAAGCACAATGAGCGGTTTTGACACGTCGTCAGACAGCATGTTGGCTGAATGGGCAAAACAGGTGTCCATGACTTGGGGATGACATGGTTGTTGAGAAGCCGGTGAATTGTGGAAAAGCAGATGTGGAGTGAATTGTGGAAAAGCACCTTGTGCGCTTCACATTTTTCTAATTTGTTTGCGGTCCCGGCCTACGTCTTTTTAGCCGGAGTATGAACGGCTGCATCAAGATTCTTACCGTCCAATACTCGCCTCAAGGCAACAGGCCTTCAGCCTGAAAACAAACTCTTGAAACCGAAACGTAACAAACTCAACCAGCGCGATGTGCTCACAAAAAAGACAAATCACTTCTCCACGCGGAGCGGGCGGCATACCCGCTTCAACCCCCACCCCCATTTATGCGTCCTGACCCGTCAAAAGGTTTCTGGAGCAACGCCACCATTAAAAGAGGGGACGCTCTCGCCATGTTGTTTTTGAGCCCAAACCCATTTAAGCTGTTCATTCAACAATCCTGTTGGGGTTTCTAGTTGAATTGCAGGAGTTGTCACAACAATACCGTTGGCCTGTAGCTTTCGCCCTGCAGTATTCGGCGCATGGTGCTGAAATCACATCAGCAACTCACCCACATCGAGCCCGTTGTATTCCCAGCTCGAAGTATCATGATGTTGGCCTTGTTCAAACCCCAAATCACGAGCAACCGTTCCAACAGGACCTGTTCCAGAAAATGAGTCTAACCGTGTCATATGATTAGAACTATTTAGCTAGTTATTTTGTGGAATAATGGCCACACAATAGTGAGCTCAAAGCGTCAATATTGTACTTTCTAGACTTATTCCTATTTTGATGAGTGTCTTGGTGCCTGGTGCTGTGATGGAGTGCTTCGTCATGTTTGACATGTAAGCTCTTTTTTCTCACTTTATGTTTCATCACACCCTTTTATGTCTTTTGCTCATTATCCTCGCCGTGAATTATAAACCTGTATGAATTACGTTTGAACCCCGGGAATTTAGTAGTGATTTTGCTCCATTCTCTTCATCCTTAAACAAGGATTTCATGGCATGACTGTTCTTCGGTTCTTTGAGGTCATTTTTAGCATCATTAGTGAAGGTTTGGATTGCAGAACAGTCTGCATCAGTTTGATGGGCTCAACATACTATTGGTCCATGCATCGTAGCAATATCTATACATGTGTTAAGTTTAAGTCCAAAATGCGCATTCCTACGGAAATGGGTTTCTGCAGTTGCAATAGCGGCTTAGTTTTGAACTTCCCACCAGATGTTCATTGATAGTACACTTGTGTTTGAAACAGGATTATCCCCACTGTTCATATCTAAGTGCATTGTCAAGCATGTCAAGTCCCTTCGTCCTCCATTGTTTTCGACACACCGCGTGACAGTTAGACTAGACCTTGCCCATCTTTTTTCTATAAAAAATCCTGGGCCCCCCCCCACACTTTTAGCAACATTTTAAAACAGCACCTCAAACAGCGCATTTTCAAAAATCAACATTTTAAAGCAGGTAATTTCCTAGTAAGTTCATCCATATTTTAATATATTTTTTAAAAATAAATTTTACAAAAATTTTTTAAAAAATTAAATTTTACAAAATTTTTTAAAAAAATTAAATTTTACAAAATTTAAAAAATAAATTTCAAAAAATAAATTTTAAAAATTTTTACAAAAAATTAAAAAATAAATTTTACAAAAAAATAAAAAAATAAATTTTCAAAAAATATTATTCCAAAAATTATGATAAATTATTTTACAATAAATTTTATCACAAATTTTGTAGACATATTATGGGCAAGGTCTGGTTCATTCGTTTTTTACGGGCACCATTCTTCCTTAATTCTTTCTTTTATTTTATCACACGTTGTTTCATTATAAATATTACTTCTTATTTGTTTTCTAAACATTCCCATTATTCCAATTGCACGTGTTATTGTATATCTAAGTTCGTGAGTTTTATACTCATCATTTAAAAACTCGTGTAAAAAATCAAAGTCATTATCATTCAATGTTTCATATTTTAAACGTTTAATGCTAAAAGACATATTGTATAATCTTTTTACCATGCTATAATACTTAAAAATAAAATCATTAGCATTTCCTTCATCATCGCCCTGATATAATAAATTATCAATCCCTTCTATAGTTAAGAAATTATTCATTTCAATAAGCACAAATATTTCTAAATCATCATCAATAGTTTCATTATTTTTAATATCAATATCTTTGTTATTTATATCATCAATTTTGTTTATAATTCTATTGCAATTATTGCATATCATATATTGACAAATATTATTACAAACGCCATTTGTAAAACCCCGTTCAATTGGTAATTTTAGCATTTCACAGTCTTCACATTTATAACTCATAAACTTTTTTCAATATATTTTTAGCATCATGGACTGTATCACTCATCACACTATATAATAGTATTATAAAATATTTCTTTAAATACTTTTTACAAGAATTTTAATTTTAAATTAAAATTAAATTAGTAAATTAAAAATTATAATTAAATTATCATAATTAAATTATAATTATCATCATTTACAACTACAATTACATAATTTACAAAATGGGATGATATTTTCCATTGTATGAGTTAATTCATTATCTTTTCGTTGTGCTGTTAGATTAGTCATTATATTACCATTTTTCATATCAATAGGAAAACCGCAACCGCAGTAATTACATTGATTATTTATATTATCTAAAAACCATTGAGTATTTACATAACCTTCTCTAGGTATGC